>JAMKQA010020208.1:0-18498 GCA_024699735.1 Posidonia australis
TGCACAAACCCCCCCCCCCCCCCCCCCCCCCCCAAATGTGTTTTTCTATGTACTTTTGATGATTTAGCCTTAGAATTTTAGTCTTCATTTAGAATTTGGGAATTTTGCACAAAAGCCCTTGGAATTCATATTTTTCACTCACATATGCATTTTGTACACTTTGTTCCCCATTTCATGCATATTTTCACATGCCTTCTTTCTTGCATTATGCTCACACTTCTGACTTGTTTTGAACTCAATTTTCACATTGTTCCTCGGATTTCCTCCGACTTTTACTATTTTGATTTGATTTGATTTGGCTTTCCATCGCCCGAAGGCGTACATTAATAGGCTTAACAATGCTGACACGGACCTGAATGAGGCTTATTTTTCCCAATTTGATTTTCTCAGATTTCTTCGAGTTTCCGCTGATTTACGTGACGTTTTCCGAGTGTTCTTGATTTTCACGATTTTCCTCATCACCCATGGGCGTACAGAAAAGTGGCATTTTCAATGTCTACATTTGTCCCTTGGATTATCATTTGTTTTCTCTTATTCACTTCTTTTCTTTGATTTGGCATGTTTTCCAGTCTATTTAGGCATGTGCACTCAAAATAGGCAAGCATACACACAATAGACCATTAGCAAGTAGGAAACCTAGAAAGACCGAGTTCCTCGAGCGTATGAGGGTGCCTAGCCCCTTCCCCATGCGTAACAAGAATCCTTACCCTTTCTCTAGCCCGTAATGGCCAAGTGTTGCATCCATTAGGCACGGAGCATGCATATGATTTCTTCACCTTGGTTTCTTTTGGTTTTTCCTTTGTGTTTGGTTTTCCTCGTCTTTCCATTAAAAGACTAGGTGGCGACTCCTTTCCTTATCCTTTTCTTATGTTTCCTTGGTGTTTCTGAGTCCATTCTTCTTCTCTGGATTCACCATCTTTGCTGTGACCGTATCGGGACTCCTCGTGTACTTCCACGCACGTAGGAGAGTAGTGCAGGGTTCCACCGGTATAGTCGCAAATAGTGATTGCACGTGCATAAGTGCAATAGTGGATTGGTGGTTGGAGTTGGCTGTGGTTGCTCAAACTGTGTTGGTAGTGGTGGCTAGTGAGTCCAGAGAGCCAAAGAAAGCTCTACATGGGAGAAGAAGATTATTTTATATGAAGAGGTGTGAATAATGGACTTTGATGAAAGTTTAGATTAAGGATAGGTGGTAGAGATTAATTAATGTTGATTGGATTGAAATTTGACAAAGGATGAAGGGTATGATGGTCCAAGGATACCAAGGAACACCCTTCAATCCATGCCAACCAATGAGGAGAAGAGAATTGGTGGACCAAAGGGCGAAAAGACAAGATAATCCTTAGCAGATTAATTACTGACCCAATGGACCACACCACCAATACGTGCCACATACCCATGCACTCAATCCATGCAACATATACGCACTAGTCAGATATGCCTGAGCCATGTCAGGGCTTTTTGGCTGGAATCTAAGCTTGTTTCTTGATTGCTAGGCCATAAAATGGGCTTGGGCTTGGAGTTAAGTGGTAGGTCTATATTGTTGGGTTGGATTTAGGGTTTTAGGTAGGTTTGGAGGTGTGAAATGGGCTCTAGTGTGGGAAAATGCCTCGTTATCGCTAGAGCGCTTTTCCAGTGGAATCCGTTGATGAGTTGCTATCAAAGTAAGGTTTCTACAATAGAATAATGACAACAACAAACAAACTATCATAAAGAAACCCAATGATATCAGAATAACACAGTAATGACAATCAAATTACACTAGGGAATATAATATCGTAAACATCCTAATCACACCAAAATAACACGACAATAATAGCCAAATAGCACTAGGCAACAAAACATCACAAAGAAATCCAATGACATCAGAATAGCACAACAATGACAACCATAGGAAATCTAAAAGAAAGCCAATGACAACATAATAACGTGCCAACTACAGCGAAACACTTGGAAACAAATAAACACAGAGAAAACAAGAAGGGATTTACAAGAAGAGAATAGAAACAAATTTATTGTAGAATGTACTAACCTTTAATGAATCTTATAGACTAGAAAAAAACTAAGAAAACATTAAATGGATTTGTATTAATTGCTATTAACTTCAAGCATGTCAAACAAAAATGCATATCTAATTATTTACAATAAATGAAATAAAAAGAATTCCTATGTAGTTAAACATTTCAAAAAAAGAAACAACAAGAGTTACAAAAAAGGCTCTTCTCGACATGAAGTAGTAGATGAAGAAATTAGAAGAAATAGTAGATGAAGAAAAGGAAATCGGTTGAAAAGAACTTTATTGAAAGAGAGTAGAGAGATGGATGATTTGAAAGGAAGAGAGTGGTCATGAATGAAATTTGGCTTTCCCTCCAAAATCCTAGTCAAAAGCGGGTTCTTTTCTTATGTAAGAGCTTGGAGAAGTATTAGTTGTTCTATACCTTTCACTTATAGCTAGACTAGTGAAAGTAGTAGAGCCATTAATTCTAGTGGAGGAAACTCACATGCGACACACGTGAGAGCTAGAGTGGTTGGCCCCTCCATGTCAACAACCACATCAAAAGGGTTGATTTTGGGCTAGAAATTGTAACTCCAGTTGATACACCCAACCTAACTATTTTTTATTCTATCAGATATTAGTTACTATAGACAACCCCATATGCTTGCAATTGGACAAAACCCTAACAAGACTCTAAAAAAACCTAAAAAATCCTAAAAACCCTAGAAAAACCCTAAAAACCAAACAAAACCATAAAACACTAAATAAACCATAAAAACCCTAAAATATCCTAAAAATCCTACAAACCCGAGAAAAACGCTAAAAAGCCAAACAAAACCACAGAACCCTAATCCAAACACTAAACCCTAGGTTAAACCCTAATCCAAATCCTAAACCCTAGGTTAAGACCTAAACTAAATTCAAAACCCTAATCCAAACCCTAAAACCTAGGTCAAACCCTAAGTCAAACCCTAAACCATAAGTCAAACCCCAAACACTAATGTCAAATCCTAACAACCTAACTAGCTTCCACTCCCTCATAACTACTCTAACAAACTCATGTAACAAACTAAACTCTCTAATGAACTCCCACTCCAACATAACAACCTCTAACCACCTATAACAACCTCTAACTACTTAAAAAAACTCTAACAACTTCCCACTTCATCTAACAAACACTAACAACTTCCCACATAATCTAACAAACTCTAACAACTTCCCACTTAATCCAACAGCCTCTAACTAATCACAGCAACCCATAACCACCATGGCAAGCCTATAAATAACCCCCGTTTGCAAGTGAGAATGGATTGTTGGAAAATTTGAGAGGAGAACCCCCCAAAGCTTTTTCCTCCCAACCAAGGCAACCAAAGTGATCCAAGAGCAAGGAGGAAGCTCGTGGAGGAAAGAAATCAGAGTTTCCAGCCATCTCCGGTAAACTCCGGCGGCCTCTAGCGAGCTCCGACGGCCAAGGTTACTACTAGTCTAGGTATGCCCTCCACAAACCTCAATTTTCTTCCAGAATAGCTTCCTGGATCTCCCTCTTCCTTCCCAAATCGATTCCAGTTGAGCCAGAAGCGTTCCTTAGCTGGAATCGAGCTCTCAGGCCTCACCAGAGCAATTCTCCAGCGGCTTGGGTGGGGGCATGAATCCACTGGTTGATTCGAGCCCCAAAGTATTAGATCTTCCTCCCATAGTCTCCCTCAAGCTCCTTCGATCCTCATGACGTCGTGAAACCCCCACTACAAGCCTCTGGAAATCGCTCACTGTTGATGGAGTCCCATCACCATCGCCGAAGAAGACGGTGAACAACGGAGCATGATAGAGCGTTTCACATTTTACAATGCCGCTCAGGCCCTCAAGAAATGATCTCCGGCACTCCACCAACGCTCTTAAGGTTCCAGAATCGTGAGTCAGGCCTTCGATCACCTCTGCAACCTCGCTCGTCCGAGAAGATGACAGCAACGACAGGGGAGCCCAGCATCATGAGATTCTCCTCCATTCTTGCCTCTGAGAGGTGGAAAATGTTCCTCACCGCACCGCCAAGCCTCCGGCAGCCCAGAGTCGCCGTGCCATTGCCTCCAGCACCTCCTTCTTCTCCAGCGCCGTCACTGGAGCAGTCACGACGGCGAAGGAGACAGGCAGCCCATCCAGCCACTAGCCCTCAGATCCAAACTGCCAGATCCTCTTCTTTTCCTCTCCTCTTGCTCATCGTGTAGTTGGATGCAAGATCAAGCCATGTGAAAGCCTGTGATTGCACCCCAATCATCGTCGATCGTGAGATATGATTGTCGACAACAGTTGGTCCTTTTTAAAAAAAAAATTTTAAGTTTTCTTTTAATAAACTTTTGAGCGTTTCTTTTATTACACTGAGGACCTTCTTTTCCTACAAATAGGTCATCTTTTCTTACAGTTAGGTCCTTGCCTTTGATTTTAAATCATTTGAATAATGTTTGATTTGAAAATATTGCAGTGTGCCCCCTGTATATACTGGTTAATGCTTTCCATGCTTTAAAATTTGATATAAAACCTCTAAGTTTCTTTTCAAGCATTTAAGTTCAGCATTTTTGCAAAAAAAACCATAAGCTTTGTTGAAATAATTCTGAATGCATATTTCACTATTTAAATTGAAAATTAAACCCTGGGAATTTAAATATTTGCTCAAATGTGACATGAATTGCATTTTAGTCCCTGAATTTCACTAATTTTTCACTAGATGTATATTTTCTAGGGTAAATTACAGAATTATCCCTGAATTTCAAATTTCCAAACTTAAGCTCTTTTTCTTGCACTTTTGACCCTAAATTTCTTTAGAATTGCATTAAATACATGTTTAATAGCAAAATTGCATATTGACCCCTAAGGATTTTGAATTTGACAAAAAATGCACAGATTTGCGCATTTGACACTAGTTTTCTTCAAAATTACATAAAATGTGTTTTTCTATGTATTTTTGATGATTTAGCTTCAAAATTTCAGTTTTCATTCAGAATTTGGGATTTTTTCACAAAAGTTCTTGGAATTTACATTTTTACACTCACACATGCATTTTATACATTTTGTTGCTATTTTTCATGCATATTTTCTTTTGATTTCTTCCTTACATTGTGCACGCATTTCTAATTGATTTCAAGCTTGGTTTTCTCATCGTTTCCTGGATTTCTTATGACTTTCGTGATTTTGACTTGATTTGGCTTTCCATCACCTAAAGGCGTACATTAATAGACTTAACAATGCCAACATTGTCCCGAATGAGGATTATTTTCCCAATTTTGATTTTCTCGGATTTCTTCGAGTTTCTGCTGGTTTGTGTGACGCTTTCCAAGAGTTTCTCATTTTTTACGATTTTCCTCATTACCCACGAGCGTACAGTAAAGCGAAATTCTCAATACCTACATTTGTCCCATGGATTAACTTTAGCCATCCTAGAGTATCAATCATATCTAGTTCGTCAACTAGATGCTTCGACCTCTTGGTCTCTCAAAACCATGAAACCTCAAACTCAAACCTAACTCCTTCAAAGGTATCAACCATCTCTAGTTAGCCAATGTGATCCAACGGATATCTTGGTTCTCCAACATCACGAAAAATCTTTTACAAAATTCTTTCATTTCTTTCCAAATCTTTTTCGAAAAACCATTTCAAAAAGCTTTTCAAATACAACATGTAATATTGTAGACACCCCCCACCCCCTCCCGATTTTGCAGTCACTTGACATCAAGCTCCTTTGGAAAGATGCTCTAGTCGCAACCTAAGCCCTAAACCCTAGCCCAACCTAAACCCACTCAAGCCCACATAAGCCTGTTCAGGCCCACACAAACCCACTCTGACCTAACTTAAGCAAAAACCAATAATTAAAAGTCAAAACCAAAATTAATTAAGTAAAAACCATACTAAAACCAAAATCAAGTAAAATCCATTTAAACCATTTAAAATCCAAATTAATTAAGTGAAAACCCTAATTAAAACCAAAACCAAATAAAGTCCATTTAAACCATTTAGAATCCAAGTTAATTAAGTGAAAACCCTAATCCAAGTTAATTAAGTGAAAAACCCTAATCAAGTAAAACCCAATAAAATCCAGTAAAAATTAAATCTAATTAAAAAGGAACCCTAATCCAAACAAAAATCAAGCAAAAAACCAATGAAATCAAAATCTAAGTCAAATCCCTAATAAAAACCAATTAAATCAAAATTTAAATTAAACCCCTAATTAAATATAGTAAAAAAGTAATTAAATCTAAATTAAAACTCAAACATAAAACTTTAATCCATTTAAATTCAGAAAAACCCTAAAATAATAAAATCCAAAAAGACACTAATTTAAAATCACATAATTAAACTCAAAACCCTAAAAACTCTAATTTAAAATCACTTAATTAAACTCAATATTTAAATTAAAACCCAAAAAATCCTAATAACTTAATTAAACTCAAAACCCTATTTAAAATCGAAAAGCCCTAATTAAATCACCAAACTAAACTTAAAACTAAAACCTAAAATCTAAATTAAAATCACTAAAATAAACCATAAAAACCTAAATCTAAAACCCAAAACCCTAATTCATAAAAACAAAATTTTAAAAACTCTAAAAGCAGAAGCCCACCCTGCAGGCCCAATTCGACCCAATTCACATTTCATCCCATCAATCAACAACTTAGGAAAACAGAAAAATAATTTCGGCCACCGCCAGCGACAGCTCGAGTTTTTTGACGAGATCTCCAACGATATCCCCATTGTGTATCCTCGACCTCCCGTGATCTCCGGCCACCCACCTCTAGCTCACGTGAGCATCGGGCGGTCCTCCATCACTAGGGAGGAAGATCGACGACTCTGGGAGGCTTCATCGATGTTTAAAAAGACCCACCGCTGACAGACATGACGCCCGAACGACTAGCGCTTGAAACCCACTGAGAGAGCACCCTTCAAAAACCTCAAAGCCAACCGTTGCACCCACATACAAAGCCATCATCAAGACCCCTTCTCCATCTTGTTGCAACCCTAGAAGCCTCGAGCCTCTATCACCGGAGACTCCACTAGAGGAGCGTCGATGGCAAGCTTCACTGGGAGAACAGCAGTTAGGTACCCCTCCTCCCTTTTTAGTCCAAGTCTTTTCCTTTTAGTCCCGTCAAGCCATGTTGAGTCTCCCAGGTGTGTTTTGCCAGAGTTGGAGGGCCCTGTCCACTGTCTTCCCCACCTCCGGTGGTGGGTTCACCACCACCAGCGAGGCCACCAGCCTCCTGGATTGGGAGGAGGCTCCTAGAGCCTCTCTTCCTTCCTTCCTCCTCCTCCTCCTCCTCCATGAGTCCCCACCACTCAAAAAAGGACCCGTTGGCATCCTACGACCAAGAATGCCATCGCCACTGCCCTACAACTGCCGATCGCCACCGTGGAAGCTGTTGAAAGCCTCTGATCGCTCCCCCTCCACACCACCACCTCAGGACGCTCTACCTCGCCACCAAGAACCTCTCCACGTAGCCATGTCGTCATTCTAGAGCCCGGAGAGCCACCCCTACCTCCGTCGTGGTTGTCTCAGGCACAGGAGATGGGTGGAACCATCCAGACATCCCCAGTCCTCACTGACACCTCCGAGAGCTTCCCCATGGTCCTCCGATGCTCCTCTCACCTTCACCTGTGACTTGCAGTCATCAGAACACCACAGCCACCTCGTCGTCGTCTTCCCCAGTGCCGATAGATTACTTCATTGAAGTCGAAGATGGGGGGAGAGTCTCAGGCCACCCCAGTTCAGTCCACCTCGTCAAAGAGCTTCACTTGGCCTCCATCAAGCCTCATGGACCGTCACTAGAGCCCCTCCACCGTTGCAACGCCACTAGATCGTCGCCGAAGTTCGTGCTGGAGTAAGGATGCCGGTGATCCGCTGGTGAACTTCGAAGAGGAGCTTTTAGATTAGGTCCTGTAGTTTTAGGTTTTTACTTTTAGGCCCTTAAATTGTTACTTTTAGGTCCTATGTTTTTTACATTTGAACCCCTGTAGTTTTAAACAAGTTTTATTTCTTTAATTATCACTGTAAATATTACATGTTTTACCCTGTTTAGTTTTAATTTCATTCTAAGTCTTGTAAATGTTTGTTTTCTCACACTTAAGCTGCCTAAAATCATGTTTTCTTTGCAATTAAGTCCTGAAGTTTTGCGTTGCTCCCCTAGAGCTTTTTAAAATAAACCTTAATTGTGAGATTTGCATTTAGAGCCTTAAGAGATTTTATAATCACACTGAGCATCTTAAAAACTTAATTTTCATCACATTTAATCCCTAGAACGTTGCATGAAGGCCCCTAAATTCATCGAATACAAATATTAATTGTAGGAAATTTGCATCCTAACCCTTAGACTAATTTCAAATTCATTATTTTGGATTCTAATTGTTTTCACACCCATCTTCGACATTTTTCACTTCTTTTATTTATAATTTTGCACTTAAATATAGTTTTCATTTTAAAATCATGTTTGCAATGTAAATTGATCTTTAAATCCACATTTTAGTCACATTTTCACTTTATGTGTAAATTTTGCACATTAGACCCTAAATTCTCAGGAAATTACCAAGATGCAATTTTCACACATCTCACACCATAATGCCACATTTTCATATAATCCATCATCTGCCCACTAGGATAAAAGTCACTGAACAAACTTTAATCAAGATTTCCCCTTTTTTCATGAATTTTGCATTTTAGTCCCTAATCTTGCATTTTAACATGTTTACATCGTTTTCTCGTATTTAAGACCTTGTCCCTTTCATGTTTTCTCGTAAATAACATTTTCCCAACATTTTGCGTACATTTTTGCTTATATTATACCATGCGTCATGCACATGTACACATTTATCACATCTAACCATAGAAATTACCAAATTGTCCCCATGCCACTAATTCATGCACATGCATGTTAGTTTTTGCACTGAATCATGTCATAATCATTCCCCAACATCCTTTATATATTTAGGTACAGTTTCATGTGTTTTGCATAGTTTTAATTATGCTTGCATCATTACATCCTTTTTTAGTAAGCCTACGTTCTATATGATTTTTCGTGGATTTTTCGTCATTTCATTTTTGGATTCTTTCGCTTGACATTTGATTTGATTCCTCTTTGTCCACATTTTTGGATTTTTTGATTTGATTTGGATTTCATTGCCTGAGGGCATACATTAACTGACCTAAAAGCCCATATTGGCCCAATTGTGGATTATTTCGCCTTTTTTTTATTTTTATGACATTTTCCATGATTCTGACGACTTAGGTTGACCCCACTTTTGACCCTTTTGATACCAGTTTGGTTTGCCAGACCATTCCCTTCAAAAACATCATCATCTCATGTGATTTTCTTCATGTATCACCATTTGATCATTTTGCGAGGACTTCTTTGCAATTTTTCCATTTGATTTTCGTGATGTTTTCTACTATTTTGATGATTTTGGTCAATCGTATTTTTGATTCTCTTGATGCCAGTATGGTTTCCTGGATCATTTTCTTCAAAAATATTGTCATTTCATGTGATTTTCTTTATCATGTCATGTTTCATTATTCCATCATTTCATGTGGATTTCTCTGTAGTTTCTGCATACCTCTTGCACATCCATCTAGTCTTCACTTGGCATTCATATTTGCATGATTAGAGCACAATCTAGACTTAACAAACATCCATTTAACCTATAGCAAGTGAATCGGACTAGAAAGACCAAGTTTCTCAGGCGCATAGGGGTGCCTAATACCTTCCCCACGAGTAACAAGAATCCTTACCCATCCTCTAGTTTGTAGACATTTGCCATTTTCATTTGCAACTCATGCATTCATTTTATTTGTGATTTTCCTCGTCTTTCCCTTAATAGACTAGGTGGTGACTGCGATTTGTTTGTCTTATCTTATCTTACGCCTTCGCCATCCTAGCATGATTGTGATCTCCTCCCTCTGGTGCGACTCCGCGTCGAATTCTCGGGCAAGCATGATCACAAATACCATTAAACTTTGCACAAAATACTACTGTAACACCCCCAATTTTCACAATAATTTAAAACAATTTAAATTACAGGAAATTAAAAGCTAAACAATATTATCAACTATCAGGAATTTGTGTGTGAAGCTATGAGACTCTGAACTATGTGCATTATGCTAAAACTCATCAACATATCTACACCTGTAACCCAAAACCATGAAGGAAAAAAAAACGTGAGTGACAAAAGTCACCCAGCATGCACCCCACGAAAATAATGGAAAACAAATCTATATTAAATTTTCCTTAAAATCATTTTACAAATCATTTTCTCCAAAACCACCAAGACTAACCTTCCAAGCCTAATAGACCGAAAACCACAGCAAATGCGGCCCACATCGGCTAAAACAGCTAACAGGGTTCTACCAGCCCAAAACCACAAATAAGGCCCTTAATGGCCAAAACCACACATAGTAAGTCGAGAAGCTCGACGCTAGGCAACTAACTCTGGCCACTAGTAGCCATCAAGGTGCACTACACTACCACGGTGATGCCATCCTTTGCAAGAGTGGTCACCATCCCGTAATTCTCCCACCTAGAGAACCCTCATAAGGCCAACTCTCTCTGGGAAAGTAGTCCTTTCTCTTAGGATGCTATAAGTTGTGGGGCACGTGTCCCACTGACATTGACCACCACAATGTATGCCTCCGCACGGCATCCCCCACATGGTCCTAAGGAGGGAGTGTCATACCTCCACACCTAACAATACCTGAGCCTCACTGCTCACAGCCACAACAGGAGTATCATACCTCCCTATCATGTCACAAGACACCTCAACCTGCAGACCTCAACATTGACCCTACGAATGACAGTTAGGGCGCATCCTACCTCTAAGACCCAACGAACACTTGCCTTGGTCTCTCGACCCCTAACATCAACCAGGGAGACGTGCCCGACCATCCAAGAATGTCGTCACATTCCTTGGTCTCGATGATACGGTCCCACGATGTCTTGACCCGCACATAGAAAGCTAGGAAAACCATTTTCCAAAACGGACCAACTCTTCTCTTTGAAAAACATTTTCAAACCATTTTATATCTTTGGAAACTTATTCAAAAACCTCAACAAAATGGTACATCAGGTTTCCCACAAGATCACCATTGATGGCCCATGATTCCATCACAAATGGGCAAAACAAACCAATCCTAAAAATCCTCAAAAAACCATCTTTTCATAAGGATAGTTGGGGCCTGAATCAATAGATCGTTATTGAAAAAAATGGAATGCTGGAATTCCCTAGTCCCATCGACCGAAAGGAATGATCGTCCAAACTAGGTACAAGTCAACACTCAAGGTATGGAATGGCACATCGAAAACCATATCAGTCGATTCGGTCGACAGAAAATCCCTGATTCAGTCGACCAAAAAACCCTAATTTGATCGACTAAAAATTCCTGATTTGGTCGTCCGATTTGGTTCGGACCAAACTGACAGAAAAATGGCATACCAAAATGATTCAGTATACTGTTTTCTGCAAATGCAAAAGACAACCCCTAACCTCAAGCCCACGAAATCACCTAAATTGGGACCAAATGGCGGACCCCCTAAACAGGCACCACAAAATCCAACTAAAATATATATTGTAGACCCTCGAGTCTACTCCAAATCCACATAAAAAAAACAAAAAACCATTTATCATGCAACGAGAAATAAATTCGGGAAGCCACAGGGGTCAAAAACGACCCAAAACTACACAATGCCATTAATGGCCATAAATTGTATCATAAATTCACAATAAATTCTAAGAATGTACATTTACCTAGATTTCATGCATTCCTATCATTTTTACCATTTTCATGCTTTCTACAACACAGGGAGGTGAGGTGCAAACTTGAGAACTCACTTCGGCGATCCACTCCGATCTCCGACCAACTCCAGTGATTCTAAGCATCCTTGGCCTCCCCACAACCTCAGGGACATTGCACCAAAGCTCCATGCACCGCCACGCGTCGCCTCAAGCCATGCACCATCCTCTGCTTCTTCGCGGCACCACCAGCGAAAGCAAACAGGGGAGAGAGAATGGGTGAGGGGAAAAGAGAGACATGGGAGGGGAGAGTGTAAATGGGTGAGGGAAGGAGAGGAGTGGAGAGAAGAGTGGTGAGGTGGGGAAGGCACTAGCGATCATAAGGAAGAGGAGGGGAAGAGGAAGCGTGAGGAGGAAGGAGGAGAAAGAGAGTATGGCAATTCATTGCATGGCTCGCATTCTTAAATAGCCACGCTACTAGGAAGGTAAGCACACAGCCAACCAGACATCCATGCATGCCCGCAACAACCAACAGAACCACACACCTCAACCACTCGCTCCCAGCGTGAGGCCAACTTCAAGCCTCACCAACGGGCCCACTAACGTGGGCCTCACACGGACCCACAAACACAGTGCCACACACATAGTGCCAACCACATGAGGACAAGCATAGGAACACACAAATAGAAGCTGGCCCACGAGGCCTAACCTTAAAACCGTAATTTCACACAACAGGCCTCGAGAACAGTAATACATGTCTAGAGATAAATTTATTAAAAATGTAAACAATTACAAAATGAATTTACGGATATTACAACTACTTAGAGAAACACCACACAAAACACCTAAAACACTAGCTGCAATCCATTGAATTATAGACCCTCAAAGAAGACCCATGCTGGGGACCTACGCACCCAATACGCATGGCACACCTACGCCTCATGCGTTAGAACCTAGGGTAGTAAATGTTGCGACCCTACAATTGATTACAAAATTCACCACACATACACCAGAAAAATGCAAACCATATACCAAAATGAAGATAATGAAATCCTCTACCTTATGTAAAAGAAATTACAAGAATCAAATATTTACATTTCAAAATATCAACAAATAAAAGTAGCAAGCTCACTAAGTGAGTTGTGTCGCCACAACCCAACATAACACCACTTAATTTGTACTTAGGCATGGTAGAATCATCAATAAAATGCTATATGTTATGCATAAAGCAGGATTCAACCATTTACAACAATTATATAGCTAAAATCCCATTTTAAAGTCTCAAATCCACAACATGCAAATAGCCACAAGAATTCAACTATCACTGCTGCTGAATATCAAGATTTCAAAGCTAAAAATTCAACAATAAAAATTCATATCATATATCATTGGAAAGATGTTGAAATTATCTTTTTAACACCTATTAAAACACCAAAATCCAATGTTTAAATCTCAAGATATCATTAAAACTACCCACACATGTCTCTCTATAAAAGTAAAATCATGAAACCCAATCTCTATATAATCATGATTTAAGCACTAAAAATCATTTAAAAATGTTATAAATCATGCCTACAACAAGATCATTCTATTACTAATATTAGAAAATGTACATATGAAGGTAACTACAGGGTTGTTTACTATAGGCATATAAATTAGATTGATTATAGACCATTGGATTTTAATTTAACCCTCACCCTCTCCATCTCTTCGTTTCCATTCTTTTTCACCCTCTCCTGATGACACCACTACATGCCCCTCTCACTTATTCCTCCTTGCCCTTATCCTCACTGGACAACACCATCGCTTCCTATCTCCTTCTTCCACTCACTCTCATCTGATGACATTGTCACTTCCTCCTCCTACTCACTCTCATCCGACGACACTACCTCCTCCTTACTCTCACCCTCACCACATGGCATCGTAGGCTCCAGTTTCCACCCTCTTCTTGTCGTCACTACTTGCTCCTCTCACCATCTTTACCTGCTCCACCTCCCTTGTGTACCATGTTGCACCACTGTCTCCACCTATAGACATCCCAATTTTCTGATTTTGCAGGATGAGGATGTGGTGGCTGAGCTCTGACCTCACCAAGGCCTTTTAATTCATGGAGACCAAATTGGCCTCATGAAGGCCCACATAAGCCCATTTGGGCCCATTTAGCCTCTTTGGGCCCACATAGGCCCATTAAGCCCAAATTGAGCCCAAAGCCCATAAAGGTCTATCATAAACAATTTAGCTCTTTCCCTTCAACCCAACATCTTATTTCATCCTTACCATATCCATTAAATCATTCTTCATTTAATCAATTTTTTACCAAAAATCATATAAGCCACCCATCTCACTGAACTCATTCCTTTTCACCAATATCTCACGAATTCAGCCCGAGCCATTCTTCCTCACTAAACCCACCTCCTTCAGCCCATTTTACCATTGGATCAGCATCACCCAAGCTACCTCAGCCACTGGATCAATCGTCGCCGGAGGAGCTTGGATCGACGTTGATCCTTGTCGACAGCCAAGGGGACAAGGGGGAGCAGCAAGGAGACAGCCGTTAGCATGCGGTTAGTTTGTTTTGTTTTTTTTTGGAGTTGGTTAGAGGGTCGTTTTCATTCTGTTACAATGTTTCTGTTGGGATCCGACGACTTATATAAGAAGGAGAAGAGGAGCCAAGTTCAGGGAGCCACAAACCCACGGACAGAGACCATCACACCTTCTGGACCGCACGAGAGAACTGAGGGTTGAGAGCGAGAAGGAGAGAATTCCAGAGCGAGAGCTGTCGTGGAGGAGGAAGGCCATCGTTTCAGAGCTCCGGCGAGGCAACTGCAGCCAGGTACACACTGATTTTCTCTTTATTATCTGATATTCCGATCCTCCAGACCTTCCTCTCTCTTTCTGGAGTGTCTACGGCGCTCCGCCGTGCCCTGTCGTCGCCATACTCCGACGACTGAGGTGGGGGGGGGGGGCAATCCAAGAAGTATCCTGGACTCCTGAGCCCTCTCTCCTCCTCCTCTGGCCTCTCCGGTGCTCCTCAGCCCTCCACATTGCCGCTTCGCCACTCCCAGCAGCCCACACAACACTCGCCGGAATATTGCTTTGATCCTGCCATCACTGGAGAAGATGATGGGATCTAGAGCGGCCGCGCCAACCTCCAGCCTCCCGTGCTGCTCCAATGCCCTAGAAACACTCCTTCACCTCCCACGGTCACGCCGGAGCCTTCAGGACTGCGCAAGGAGCCTTGGATTGTTCCAACAGCGTCGCTCGTCGGAGGAAGCCACTACGGCAACAGTCAGACCACCTCCTCGTTCCTCCAGCATCTGCGCTGCTCTAGAGGAAGCTCAGAAGCATCTCGCAGCCACCAGAAGCCTCAGAGCAGTCGTGCCTCAGCCTCCGGAGTCCCCACCTTCCCCAGCGCTGTCGCCGGAGCCCTGCAACGGCGGAGAAGGTGGGGAGGTCTTTCCCACCGTCTGATCGCGCATCGGCTCCAGTGGATCTCTCTCTTTCTTTCCCCTATTGCTTCTTGTGGGGTCTGATCTAAGATCAAACTTCCGGAGGCCCCCCTCTAGCTTCCTCTAACTGTCATCGGCGGCGAGCTCCGCCGTCGGTGCCGTCGTTTTTTTGTATTTCTTTTAAAAAACTTTTTAAAATAAAATCCAAAAGTTTTTACTATTCTTGCATTTTGGTACTTCAGAAATTACTTTTAGGTCCTTTTATTGCATTTAGGTCCTGCATTCATTTTTCTAATTTGTTTCGAATAAAGTTTTAACTGAAAATATTACATTTCCTACCCTGAACATTTAAAGTAATGTTTTCTGAGTTTAAAACTTTAATAAAAGCCCTCCAGAGTTTATAAAATATATTTTGCTACAGGCAAATTGCATTGATAGCCTTGGATTTCCTTGAAATGTTTTTGACAGTTCATTTTGTTGTGAAAATTGCATGGAAAACCCAAGATTTTCATACAAACTTTCTGACAATTCATTTTTGCAGTGGAAAATTACATATCAGCCCTCATACTTCTCAAAATGTTTCTGAATGCTCATTTTTGATGGTTTAATGGCATAGAAGCCCCTGCATTCTTCTGAAATCATCCACGATGCATGTTTTTGCTGGTTAAATTGCATTTAGACACATGTACTTCGCAGAAACTTTCCAGCATGCACATTTCTTTGGTTTATTTGCATTTAGACCCCTAGAGTTTTTTAAAACTTTTCTGAATCATGTTTTCTCTGGGTAAATTGCATTTTAACCCTCAGACTTTACTGAAATTCTTCTGGATGCTTTTTTCTGCTAGACAATTTACAGTTTAGCCCCTGTACTTCATTGATATTACTCTGATTGCCTGTTTTCAGGGGTAAAATGACCATTTTGCCCCTGAAACTTCCTGCACCTTTTCTGGATCATTTTTCTTGCATTTTTACCCTGATTTTATGTAGAATTGTTTTCAATGCATGTTTTAGTGGTAAAATTGCATTCTGACCCCTAGAGAACTTCATTCTGACTAGGAATGCACATTTGGCCCTAGATTTCTTCATAATTGCATAGAATGTGTTTTCCTATGTATTTTTTGATGATTAGGGCTTTTGAACTTCAATTTCCCTTGGAATTTGGGCTTTTGCACAAAAACCCCTAGACTTATCATATTTGCATTCACACTTGCATTTTGCATGACTTTTCACATCTTTTTACACGGATTTTCCCATCTTTTCTTCTCGATTTTGCGCACGCTTTCCCAACTTGATTCCGCCTTGGTTTTCTCCCCATTTTCCTCGATTTTCTGTGGTTTTCACTTGTTTTGGTTTTCCATCACCCGAGGACGTACAGTAAAAGGCTTGTCAAAGCCAACATGGTCCCGAAATGAGGATTATTTTCCCCTTTTTGATTTTCTCGGATTTATCTCAATTTTCGTTGTTTTGCGAGACGCTTTCCGAGAATTTCTCAATTTTCACAATTTTCCTCATCGCCCAAGGGCGTACAGTAAAGCGGCATTCTCAATGCCTACATTTGTCCCTCGGATTAACTTTTTTTCCTTTTATTTCACTTCTTACTTTGATTTGGCATGTTTTCAATCATCTTTCATAACTGAGCATATAGAATACGCAAGCATACATCCATAGACCATTTATAGTAGGAAATCTAGAAAGACCGAGTTTTCTCGGGCGCATGGGGGTGCCTAACCCCTTCCCCATGCGTAACCAGAATCCTTACCCTTTCTCTGGCCCGCATTCATTTGTGCGTTGTCCATTAGGCACGGAGCACACTCATACATTCTGCATCTTGTTGCTTCCTAGTTTTTCTAGTGTTTTTTGGTTTTCCTCATCTTTCCATTAAAAGACGAGGTGGCGACTCCTTTCCTTATCCTTTTTGTTTTCCCTTGGTGTTTCCGGGTCTTCTCTTCTTCTTTCGGAATCACCATCTTCGTTGTGATTGTATCGGATCTCCTCATGTATTTCCGCACACTGAGTAGTAGGAGAGCCGCGCTAGGGTTCCACCGGCATGGTCACACCACCTATTCCTTTTATCGCCTGTGTTGCCATCTTTGCCTCCTCCTCCTCCCCCTCCCCCTCCCCCTCCCCCCATGTATCACGCTACACCGTTGTCTCTGCCTACTCCCCTTGTCGCCTATGTCATCGTCTACATTGGCTCCTCCTTTTCTCCAATGTACTGCATTACGTCGTTGTCTCCGCCTCCTCCTCTGTAGTATACCGCACTGTGCCATCGTCTTCGCTTGCTCTTCCTATTGCCTATGTTGCTATCTCTACCTCCTCCGTTGCCTTCCTGATTCTCAACCATTGAATACATCCAATAGTTGAAACTTAAGTACCTATAGGATTCTTCCTAGTATGTGTCTAACTGAAAAATACCTTCCTAACATTATTACATCTCTAATCATAATTAAAATTCATCGGTAGAGTGTGTACTTTATGTCCAACAATCACAATCCATGAACTTCAATGAAACCTAACTTGTTACGTCTCAAATTTTCCATAATAATTTAAGACAAATTAAATTACAAGAAATTAAAATCTAAACAGCAAACATCAACTACCAGGAACCTATGTATGTGACTACGAGACTCTAAACTTTATGTACTTCACTAAATCCTCTACATGCCTACACCTATAACCCAAAACCACGAGGAAAGCGTGAGTGACAAAAGTCACCCAGCATGCACCCTACAAAACAACAGAAAACAAAAACTATATTAATTTTCCTTTTAAATTCATTTCGCAATCATATTCATTGAAATCCTACAAAACTAGACTCACACCGATCAAAATAACAATCGGGGCTCTATCAGCCTAAAACCACGAACGATGCCCTCAATGTCTAAAACCACACATAGTGAGTCGGAAAGCCCGACTCTAGGCAACCAAACTCTGGCCACACATAGTCCACCAAAGCGCGACCAACGGCGTTTGCACTGCCACGGTGATGGCCATCCTATGTAGGAGCGTTCACCGTCCCGCGACTCTCCTTCTCTAGAGAAACCTCACAAGGCCAACCCCTCTCAGGGAAGACAGTCTTGTCTCTCAGGATGCTACCAGCTACGAGACACGTGTTTCAGCCATACTGGCCATTACAGGGTACGCCTCCTCATTGTTGTTGAAAAATCTATAAATACATTTCGATGATAACAAATGAAATGTGATTAAATATTAAATAATCACTTAAGAAAATATGAAAAGCATTTATGAAAGCAAAATATTCAATTATATATGTATTTGGACTTACATGCCAAGATAGAA
>JAMKQA010020209.1:0-11996 GCA_024699735.1 Posidonia australis
CCCCCCCCCCCCCCCCCCAATCCCTTTTACATGTAAAATAAATAGGTAGTGGAAACTTATGGATTCAAATTCAAAGTGTTTACACCAAAAATCATGCATTTTACATAAGATGCATCACTTACTACGTCTAACACTTAAAAATCTAGAAATTAATATTCCAAGCATTGAACACGAGATTTCTTGCATCTAATATAAAACGCATTACATGTTGTGTCTAACAATAAAATGCCATTAAATCTATATTCCAGGTGTAGGACGTGGGATATCTTGTATCTAACATTAGACACATAATTTTCAGCATCTCACATCCAGATTTCATATTAAATATCTAGCCTAAAATATTGTTTAAAATTTGAGTCGTTACATTAGAAGATTCAAAAAAATACAATTAGGTCTCAAAATTTACTAAAACTTACTTTCAAGTCCTTAAAAGGTTTAAAAAATGATAGTTAGGTCTTTAGAATATTATAGAAAGGTTCTTAAGAATTTTTAAACTTGTGTTTATCTTTATAAAATTTAAAAATTACATAAAAGCCATCAAATTATTTGAATTTAGGGTTATACTTTGACCATATTACTCTCCAATCAAAATGGAATATGAAAGACTTTGATATAAAACTTCATTTCTTTGAAAATGAATTAGTTTAACTCATTATTATATCTAGTTTGAATTGATGTATGATATTTTTATTCTACACAAAGTAAAATACATAGTAGAAAATAAATATATGATATAGTTAATTCAAAAAAAAAACTTATTGATGGTTTAGTCCATTATTAGATGCACATATCCGTATTTATATTTGATTTTATACGTGGTCGATCTTTCTTTATGTGATCTATACCCATATGGATATGTAGTTTTCATAATCATATGATATTCGTATTCATAAACGTATCCGAGCATTAAAGATGGATACAAATATAGTAATACTTATATGCATACTGTATCTAATCTATTTGCACCCGTAATACCAAACATATCATTCAACGCTCGGATAAGCAATCAACACTTATTTTCTAGGTTGCATACTCATCTAAGTTTTTTATTTTGTTTCCACAAAGAAACAAAGGTATCATCTTTGACATGTCTATTATGCTTTTCAATATAATGTGTATTATGAATGTGTTGATATTTCATTTTTGCATTTTCAAAAATTATTTAAGGATAGAAAACTTTGAGGTACCTAAAATCACATAATTAAAAATATTTAACATATATTTTAGATTTTCCATAAACCTTTTACAAACATTATTTAATGCAAGTTTGTTAACTACGATAGGGCGAACATTTTTGTTCAACTCAAATCAATAGTAGGTTTGAATATCTTAACTATAAAAAAAAATGTTTTCATCATTTTATAGAGTTTTCTAATATTATTTTGGATTTTTAATACATCTCTTTTGATTAATGTATAAATATTATAGAAAACATGAACAAATTATAGAAAGTGTAGTTATAGCCTCTCAGAGTGATGCCAACTGGTGTTGCTTGTTGTATACGCATCAACAACTATTGCCACTTGGATAGGTGTCATGTTTTACTTAGTGTTTTTGTTGTATTTTTTAGATTTCCCGAGCTCTAAAATATTCTAGTCTTTTCTAAAGCATTTTAATATATATTTTGAAATAATTATTATTTAGATTAAATTGTAGGATATTCTAATGAAATTTAAAATATGTATGCTTTTCAAGAATATCCGCCTAAAAATTCCAAAAATTAATATCTTATGATGTCACTACTCTTACTAGACACATTTTAAAATAATATCTAATTTTTTCTAGTAATTAAATATGATGTGACCTATTAAAAAAAAGGGAACAAATTAATAAATTAATTTGAGAAAATCCTATAAAAAGTCTAAAAGCTATTAGTTTAAAATATTATTTAAATTAAAAAATTACTAGAATAATATGGTGAAATAAAATTGAGATAACAGATTTAGATATTAATTTTAAAGATAATATCTATATTGTTTTAAAAATTGTAACTAATTGAAGAAAAATTCTAGAAAATCAATGATGTTCACTTTAAAATAATATATTTTTATTTGAGAATTTTTGGAGTTAAAACTAGAATTTTAATTTAGATATAACTCTTTTAAATATTATATCTATATCTAAGTTAAAATAATATTAAAAAGCAAAGATAATCCAAAATATCTAAAAAGTTACGAATTTAGATCAATTCTAAAATATCCACAAAACCAAATAACTTCCTTAACAAAATTATAGAATATAATTATTTTAAATTTTGGTTGCTTAACAAGTAAGCTTGGGTTTAAAATAAAAAATTATTATAAATAGATTTTCATTACAAGGAATATTTTAAAATTGGGTATTAACTACTAAACAATTTCTAAGTTCGTAATCAATTAATTTAGAAATTATATCCTAACTAACTCAAGGTTTAAAAGTTGTTGCCTGTGTTGTAGGCGACAAAATTACAATAACTATTGTATTATTATTTTAATAAAATTTTCATGTTAAGGAAACAAATATCCCAAGGATATCTAAGGTAATCACCCTTCCTATTGGCGACGACTTTTAATCACTCTATTTCAAATAATTTAAAGTTAAATGTAGTTTAAAATTAGATTTTGCCTAGATCTAGCAGTCTTCTGACTTAATATCTGGCCGTGAGATTCAATGTAAACATCCTTTGACCTAGTGTTAGAGGGAGGCAATTAGGAGGCACATCAGAGATTTTAAAGTGGCTTTTTTAGAGAATTTTAGAGTCTTGTAAGAGATTTATAGTCATGTACATTGTTAAATTCCAGTGAGAAAGTTGAAATCTAGAGAGATTGTGTCCATTTCGAGAGATAAGTCATCATTCCTTAGATGAGTCGTCGCAAATGCATGCGGCGAACCACTCTTGGTTAGTATTATTAGCATTTGTGTATGTTATTGAGTTTTATTCATGGAGTTATTTACTATACGTAGTTTAATCTAGATCATTTTTTTATATATTTTAAAAGAAGAAACACATTTACGTAACATGAAGATGTAGTTGGATGACATTCTGTTGTCGATCAAGTAAACTAAGAATCAACAACATCCACATCTCTTCAAAGACGTCTTGTTAGTCGATATAGCAAATCGACGAGTGGCGTTCATAAATGTTGTTGAGAAATGTAGAAACCTTAACATCAATAAACTCTTAAATCCACATATTCACAGAATGTTCTTTATGTTGCCCTTGTATTATGCTCTACTGTTTGACACTTATCTGCTATTTAGCATGGGTTTTATTTTTTTTCATGAGCATTTTCACTATTTTGTATCTCTATTGTGCAGGTTGTTCTTTTAAACCAAGTAACCACAAAATTTACGGAAGGCTCATTCCATTTGACTCTTGCACTAGGTAATACGGCAGGCATCAGTGTCCCTTTTTCCATGGCATTTACTTCAGATTTAGGTTCTGTAGGATCTTCTTTTAGACTAGTCTCACATTCCAGGTATTCCATGGATCATCTTTTATACATCCTTTTTTGCTGAGATGTGGTACCTGTATTCAATAGGACATCAAGAGCATAATTGTGCTGGATTTTTTTTTAATTACTTTTCTGCAAGTAAGATTGACCAGATATACTTGATTATTATTTTTTGTAGTTGTATATTTTTATCTTAATTTACCCATATGGCCTTCATGTTCTTTGTGCTTAGCAGGTGATAGTTGGTCCCATGCATGCACCAATCGAGTAATTTTGTACTGGAATGGCAATGAACGATATGCTTATATTGACAAGTCACCTTCTCTTCGACCAGCATCATCAGTTTTCTGTGTTACAGGGAGAGGGATCCGAAGTGTTGTTTCACAAAACAAGAAAGTCAGGATGATGTGAAGAATTATCTTGTGTAAGAATCTAAGAACTGGTACCTTACTACATGCAGCTAATGGCCTTCATATAACATCTGTCATAGATTTGTAGTATCTTAACAAATGTAGGTAATGTATGTTTGATAGCGTAGTCCAATTGGTGATTCATGTACTGTACAGTATTCGTGTTACTACACATTATTCATTGTGCATTGCTTTGGACATAGCAGGACAGCTGTGTGAACTAGTCCTGAAATCCTTGATTACTAAGGCATGTTCCTTATGATTTCGCATACCATCTGTTTGTATCAACACCCCCAGAATCTTGACATATGCTTTCGTTACTTGGTATATGACGTTAATCTGCTGAAATGTATAAAAAAAAAAATGTCGCCTCCTTGTACTTGGTGCACCATATATGTGCAGCACATTTCTTTCTTTTTCATTGCATAACAATCTTGAGATTGTGCAGAGTGTAGCGAGTAATGGTTTCTTATCCAATGGCTTGAGCATGGACAAACAAGCTAGAACAAACAAAAACTAGGAGTAGAACAGTCGGTTTGGAATCGATCCTAGGAAGGAAAAGTTGTTCTACTAGTTGAGGAGTTTGGAACTCAAACAATGATAATTTCTAGTTTGCCAAAAAAAAAAAAACAATGATGATTTCTTATTTGTGGGTTGAATATGAGAGTTAGTGTCAAACATTGGATTTGTACGTTTTATTTTTTGACAGATTTTTCTCGTCTTTTTCTGCTTTTTATCTAGCAATGTGTTTGGTGTCACCTACCCACTGAGGTGGTTGGTTGGATGCTTGCAGCGGTCTAACATCTTACATACTTTGAATAGAAGATCGTTTATCTTATTGTATTACATAAAGTTTGAACTACCCACTGGTTAAAACTAGGACATCGAAGTTTGAACAAACTCAAAGGCATGCGTGATCCATAGTCCACATCATCAATAAACAGGAAGATAATCTATTCCATGTTGTTTCCTTTTTTACTTTCTTTTTGCATCTTTCGGAAGTTTGTGAATGCTCTAATTACATGGAGCTCGGCAATATTCGTTCAACCTTAATTAATCAGTTTTTGGCAAATCCCATTTCTTTACACCTACCCACCGGAAAGTTGATGGAAAGCATTCAAAATTTCAAAAGGAAGAATGCATGTTGCATGTTTTTTATTTTAGTCTAGTTGTTGCCGTGAATTCTATAATATTTATTGTCAATGATGGACTCATCTTCACCTACCTAGCTATCCAATGTTCAAACTACCTACCAAACTCAAAGTTAGGAGGTATAAAACTGCAGGAAAATGGGGTTTGAAACTTAGATATAATAATCAAGCAATCAGGTATCAATGCTTGCGCCACTTTACTGCAGCAATACCAAGTGAATTACTTCAAACAAATCTAGTTACTAATACTAATACTGTGCCTTGAGTTTTATTGATGTGAATCAAAGAGAGTTGTTAAATTTATTTCCAATAAAGTCTGCTTGGGAAGAAAATGTATACTGATTGTAGTTACGTTGTTTAAGAACTATAATTAGATAAGGTTTTTTGGGAGGAAGAACATATCTTATGTTTCCTGCAAATCTATGTAAGTTAATCAAAGGATACTGATTTAGACAATAGCACCATACCAATTTAGTTATATACTTAAATACAGATTAAGATAGGAATCAATCAACAAAAATCTGTAATATTTTATCAGTACTTGACATTTATGTGGCTATGCTTTTGGAATTATATAAAAATACAATACCGTTTACAAAAAAAACTACCCAGCTTAGAATCCATTCACTTTTAAACAGAAAAAAAAAACCTGGAAAACTTTTTACAATTTTGAACAGAAAGACATGACCACACAGGTGGCTTCTGTACGTTCTGTAAGGTTCGAGTCTTACGCATCATATTCCTATGGCTTATTTATAAACCAGTTCAATTTATGAACAGTTCTACTAAAAACAGAAAAACACTTTGTAGACACCAAGTTAGACATTAAGTTTGGCACCAATATATCCTAACCATTTGATATTAAAAGCTGAAGAAAAAATAATGCGTGAATTTCATGTTGGACTTCGCATCATCCGCAACCTTTTTTTGTTTCTTGTTTAATATCCATAAACGTCCTTCAAATTCTCAATTTTTTGATTTCTCGTACAACGATAAGGAAACTTACCACTTGATTAGGCAGTTGTAGACTTGCAACACTTTTAGTCTTTGGTGTTTTAATTCTTTTCGGACCCCACAAAAAATCTTTCACATGTCAGTGATATTTGCTTCTTTAATACACCCAATAACATTATTACCTACAAATCCAGAATCAGCCTCTCACCAGCTTTCATTTTGCAAGTTTTTTTAATCTCCAGTCCCCATTAAAACCGAAAACCTTAAACCACCCCACCTGCGCGTTGAGAACAAGGCTTTCTTTTTCTTTCTTTCCTCTCTGCCACCTCTCCACAAAGCAAAACAGGAAAACGAAAACAAAGGAGGCAATTTCCGCCTACCTCCATCCAACGGTACCAATCACTTCCGACGAAATCCAACGGCCAGAAACTCACCTCTCCCACCCCCGCCATTCCCTAGAAAAAGAACCCGAACTTCACCTGAAAGAATAGATCACCACTCTCATTTCCTCCGGCCCGAACCTCCCAATCTCCCGCCGACCAATGGCCGCCGCCACAACCACCCCCACCTCCTCGCTCATCACCTCCGCCAGATGCTCCACCTCCCTCGCCGGCACCCTCCGGCTCAGCTCCCATGCCGGGAGACCCCTCCGATCCTCTTCTTCCTACGCCTTCAGCAAGAGGAAGGCGCTGGTGGCGGTGAGGGCAGCGGCGGTGGAGGCGGTGGAAGAGAGGGCCCCGACGGCGGAGGCGCTGGTGGAGAAGTCCGTGAACACCATCAGGTTCCTGGCCATTGACGCGGTGGAGAAGGCCAAGTCCGGGCACCCGGGGTTGCCGATGGGGTGCGCGCCGATTGGGCACGTCTTGTACGACGAGGTAATGAGGTACAACCCCAAGAACACTTACTGGTTCAACAGGGATAGGTTCGTGCTCTCCGCTGGCCACGGGTGTATGCTCCAGTATGCCCTGCTACATCTCGCCGGGTATGAAAGCGTACAGGTGAGAACTTTGAGGTCTTTTTTTTCTCGTGAGTTCATACTTCGTAGTGTTGAAAGTTGGTGTCTTTTGTGATCTGGATCTACTTTATCATGGTGGGTCGTAGGAGGATCTTATGAAATAGATAACTAATATGTTCTCCGCTTTTTAGTTGCATGTGTGTTTTAGCTGGATGTTGAAGTAATTGTTTTTAGTAATAGAATTGTCCAAGAATCAATAAACGATGCAGATTTGGAAGAGGATTTGTGATCTCTAGCTTTCTGTGGAGGTGGGGACCGTGGCGTTGAGTTTACCGAATTGTTGCAACCTGGGAAAATTTTGTGGTCGATATGTTTTTGGTGTTTCATTGGGAATGAGTTTTTTTTTTTTTTTTTAATTTCTGGGATTGGGTAAAGAAAAATGCAGCAGGGTAAACCACACACTAGGATTATTATCATTGCATTAGTCTTGTAGATTATGCGATATTGTTTTATGTTTTTTTATTTGGTAGATGAGTAATGTTTCATAATTCTCATTAACAGGCTTCTGTGATTCTGTGTCTCCAGGAAGAAGATTTAAAGGCTTTCCGTCAATGGCAAAGTAAAACACCAGGTCACCCTGAAAACTTTGAGACACCTGGCATTGAAGTCACCACTGGTATGCTTCTTGAACTAGTACACTTAATGCCAACATTCCCAAATCCCACTTGCATGTTTTGATTATGTCTTATTGTTTTTTGTCTAGGTCCTTTGGGTCAGGGTATTGCCAACGCTGTTGGTTTGGCACTTGCAGAGAAACACTTGGCTGGCCGTTTCAATAAGCCCGACAATGAGATAATTGACCATTATACGTAATATTATTATTTCTACATTCTTTATGACATGCATTTTTATCATGCTCATACATCTGGAGGCAAGTGACTTCTTTGTATGCACCACCATAGGTACGCTATAGTTGGTGATGGATGCCAAATGGAGGGCATTTCCCATGAAGCTTGTTCTCTTGCTGGACATTGGGGTCTTGGAAAGCTTATTGCTTTCTATGATGACAACCATATTTCCATTGATGGGGACACTGAGATTGCGTTCACTGAGGATGTTTGTGCTCGTTTTGATGCACTTGGGTGGCACACAATCTGGGTGAAGAATGGCAACAACGGATATGATGAACTCCGTGCTGCAATTAATGAGGCAAAAGCTGTCAAGGACAAGCCCACATTGATCAAGGTCGGGTATCTTATATATGTAGTTGATATGGTCATCTACATTATCAATGTCAATTGACTTTTTGAACTCTTTTTTAGTGTTCTAGAAGCTCATAATGCTTTCAATACGTGATTTCACAGGTAACCACTACCATTGGTTTTGGATCACCAAACAAGGCAAACTCATATGCCGTACATGGAAGTGCATTGGGTGCCAAGGAAGTTGATGCAACGAGGCAGAACCTTGGATGGCCTTTTGAGCCATTTCATGTGCCTGAGGATGTCAAGAGGTACCTGAGTTGAAGGCTCTATTAGAAACTGTCATTCTCTTCTTAGAAAACAAGAGCATATATCTCTAGGTTTTATTTTAGAAAATAATCTTTCCAAGGTAATAACTATGTCACCATTTCTTCAGTCACTGGAGTCGTCATACCCATGAAGGTGCTGCTCTTGAAGCTCAATGGAATGCAAAGTTTGTAGAGTACGAGAAGAAGTACAAAGAGGATGCTGCAACGTTAAGGCAGATTATAACAGGTGAATTGCCTGTTGAGTGGGAGAAATCTCTGCCGGTGAGCTGCTCTTTTGACCTTCATGCTTATGTATAAGTAGCCTGTATGGTGTAACTAGAAGTTGATGTTTGTTTGGTGTTATTGACATCTATGTTCTTGCTCTTCAGACGTATACAACTGAGAGTCCGGCAGATGCCACCAGAAATCTTTCTCAGCAATGCTTGAATGGACTTGCCAAGGTGCTTCCTGGTTTACTTGGTGGCAGTGCTGACCTTGCGTCCTCGAACATGACTTTACTAAAAATGTTTGGTGACTTCCAAAAGGACACGCCCGAGGAGAGGAATGTCAGGTTTGGTGTCAGGGAACATGGGATGGGGGCCATCTGCAATGGCATTGCTCTCCACAGCCCTGGCCTTATCCCATATTGTGCTACCTTCTTCGTCTTTACAGATTACATGAGAGCTGCTATCAGAATCGCAGCTTTGTCTGAGGCAGGAATCATCTATGTTATGACTCATGATTCAATTGGCCTTGGTGAGGATGGGCCAACTCATCAGCCCATTGAGCACTTGGTGAGCTTCCGAGCAATGCCCAACGTTTTGATGCTTCGCCCGGCAGATGGCACAGAGACTGCTGGGGCATACAAGGTTGCAGTCCTTAACAGGCAGAGGCCTTCAATCCTTGCTCTCTCCCGTCAGAAGCTTCCTCATCTTCCTGGTACTTCAGTTGAAGGTGTTGAGAAGGGAGGGTACATTGTTTCAGATAACTCCTCTGGTAACAAACCAGACCTCATTCTTATGGGCACTGGATCAGAGTTGGAAATAGCAGCAAAGGCAGCAGATGAGCTAAGGAACGAAGGGAAGACAGTCCGGGTAGTTTCTCTTGTTTCTTGGGAGCTATTTGATGGGCAGACAGACACATACAAGGAAAGTGTCTTCCCTTCTGCTGTCACTGCTAGAGTTAGCATTGAGGCAGGATCAACACTTGGGTGGGAAAAATATGTCGGAAGCAAAGGAAAAGCTATTGGGATTGATCGATTTGGAGCTAGTGCCCCTGCTGGCAAAATTTACAAGGAGTTTGGTTTGACTGTGGAGAATGTCAAAGCAGTAGCCAAATCTTTACAAGTATAATTTATCAGTAGTTTTCTATCTTGTCAGTTGTCTTTGGATTCGGCTTGCGGTCCACGTGGTAGAGTTTTATGATGCAGGTAGAGAGGACAGGCTAGACTAAGGGATTGGATTCTGGTTTCTGAAATATGAACTATAATAAACCTACAATGGTTTATGACCATTTCCCGCTTTCTTTTTGTAATTTGTGGAGTTAAGATCTCGTTGCAACATCTTACTGGAGATTGCTGGTGAATAATACCGTGGTTTTTGTTTTTTTTTGGTCACAACTCATAATACATGGAATCCTTGATATCTAAAGTTATTGTTGTTGTGATCATACTCTTCTGAAACTTGGGAAAGACGTTGAGAATCTCCGTTTCATTACTACCCACCTAGGTTTGAAAGCAAACACGTTTCTTATTGCTATTTTTCTTTCAATCGGAATGCCTCATTGTTTTTCTGGAGAGGGTTGCTTGATTGGTTGGTTAGGTGCAGTTTGTGATTTTGTGCTAGTATGCTCTAGTGGATTGATCTGAAAAATAGCAGAGATATTCTTGTGGATGTAAGCATCTATTCGGGCTAATCATAAACTATCATCGGTCTTTTGTTATCTTTTCCAACCATAGCTGCTTTTGTCTCCCAGCGAAGGGTGTTGAATGGTATGCTTCCGATGGGCCCTTCTTCAACGATGTAGTCGAACGTGTGGACGAAGAGAATTCAGACCCATCTTTCTTCGTCTACCCAACCCTTAAATTATCACGTGTCCCATCTTTGAGCAATAGAGTCTAGGCTGACCCAAAGTCACAACCTGACCAACCTGGATTAAGACCGAATTATCACGTGTCCTTTTGACCGTGTGAACTTAATCATGTTTGGAATCTAGAAAAAGTTATAATAATTTTATTTGATAAGTCAAGTGGTGAAATAAAAGTGAAATAGTAATTCTTATTTTGATTTACTTATTTTTAAATAACTATTCTACAGAAAGATGGAGTAAAGTTATTCTTCTAAGTTATTTTGATACATGTATGTATGTAGTGTGTTTATTTTTATTTAAAAATTAATACATATATAATAGATTATATATATATTTTAAACTAGATATATATTTTAATAATCAAGTTGATTATTATTAATTTACATGTTTTCCACTTATTCTAGTACTTATTCTACTTTTTATCTAAATCAGAATATCTCATTATACGTACTTATTCATCTTTAAAATAAAATTACTTCTAAATTAAATAGTAATAATATAAAAATACTAATAATATTTTTTATTTATTCTTACTTTTCTTATTCTACATCTAAAAAGAAACTTGAGATTTGATTTTATTAGTAGAGTTAGTGAAACATTTGTTTTCGTTATGGAACTACTGATTCTGAGATTGTATGCAACAAAATTGGCATCACGTATGCTATCATGTAAGAAAGAAGTTTTGGATCACACAACATTACAACTGCTAGTTGTTAGTATTAGTTGGTGACCAATAGAGATGGAATTCGGACTGGGCCGGGCTAGTCCGGTCCATGAAGGTAGCAACCCGCTTGGGCCTGGACCAGGCCGGACTGGCCCGAAGGCTGGTCCGGGCCGGGCCGGGCCGAGCCTGTTGCAACAGGCCATGGGTCCGGTAGGGCCCATGGCCCGCATGTGGGCCAGCTTACGGGCCTACCGGTCGGGCCGGGCCGAGCTGGGTCGGTCCATTGGGTCAAAAAAAAAATTTTAAAATTTTTTTTTTTTAATAATTATTTGAAATACAATAATTTTTTTACATAAAAAATACAAAAGATATTTACATCATTTGTTTTACATTTTTTTTTCAATTTTTACATCAAGAATTATTCATTTGGAGAGTCTGTTCTGCCTGTTGAAGTTGATGTCGCATCATCGACTATATCGTGTTATCGTGTATCTTCTTCTGATTCAGACTTCAAGCTCAATCCTTGAAAACGATCAACCGCATCGTACCAATCTTTTAAGCAGACGGAGGCTTCTACAGACTTCTTTGATAATCTACATCTTTTATAATTTAATACTTTTTTTCCTACAGAAAATGCAGATTCCGATGCTACAGTTGACGTCGGAATCGTTAGTAAATCTTTTGCCATTTTTGCAACTATAGGAAACCTAATAGCTGTAGTAGACCACCAATTTAATATATTTAAGTTATCTATTTCTAAATCACTAGAAGCAATTGGGGATTCTAAATAATTATCTAATTCATTATTTGTACTTGATTTTATATATTTT
>JAMKQA010020210.1:0-22312 GCA_024699735.1 Posidonia australis
ATACAATTGGAGACAAAATAGGGCTACATAATGACCAAAGAGGTTACATATTCTGTGCCTTAGCCTTCTTAAATACTAGGGCACCTAAATGGTCTAATGACCAAACTAACCCTGAAACAAAGATATAATTCAAGACATATTTACAACAAGGTGCCACCGTCATTTGTTTCTTTACGGCACCACCGGTAAGGGAAAACAAGGGGGAGAGAGAGATTAGGTGAGGGGGAGAGAGAGAGAGAGACGGGGGGAGGGAGAGTGTGAGTGGGTGGGGAAAAGAGAGAGGTGGAGGAGGGGAGAGGTGAGGTGGGGGAAGGTGTCGACAGTTGTAAGGAAGAGGAGGGGAGGAGGAAACGTGAGGAGGAAGGAGGAGAAGGAGGGTGTGGCAGGTTCGTTGCATGGCTCGCGTCCTTAAATAGCCACGCCACTGGGAAGGTAAGCATGCGGCCAACCAGACATCCATGTGTGCCCTCAATAGCCAACAGAACCACACACCTCAACCACTCGCTCCCAACATAAGGCCAACTACATGCCTCACCAATAGGCCCACAAATGTGGGCCCCACACGAACCCACACATAGGCGTACAAGCACAGTGCCACACACACAGTACCAACCACACATAGTGCCAAGCATGCACAGTGCCAATCACGTGGGGACAAGCACAGGAACACATAAATAGAAGCTAGCCCACGAGGCCCAAGCCCAAAGTTACAAAATCACACAAACGAGCCTCAGAACAATAACACCCACCTAAAGATAAATTCATTAAAAAGGTAAATAATTACAAAATGAATTTACGAGTGTTACAAAAATCTTGCACCATACAGTTGATGATATTGATAACATGAGAAGGAATTCTCAACACTACTAAAATATGTATAGGAATAGAAGATAAAACACTTTTAAGCAGGACAAGCCTACTAGCCATATTCAATAATTGAGTGCCCCAACCTTCATTCTACTTCCTGATTTTTTCCACCAGTAATTGAAAATAAGATCCTTTGATCTGACCCATAGCAATAGGAGCACCCAAATAAGTAATAGGCCAAAAACCCCTTGAAAACCCAATGCATTTTTCAATTGTCTCATGCCTTAAAGAAGGTTTCCTCCATATATAAGTGCACTTGTTTCTCCCCATACACTGACCAAAAGAAGTCTCAAATTTGGTAATAAAAGCCATAAGATTATGAATAGAATTCCCTGTAGCTCTACATAATACCAAGACATCATCAGCAAAAAATAGATGAGAAGGCGCAATACCTCTACCAGATGTATCATGTCTCAGACATAACCCTCGGGACAACTAAGAATGTAATCCCCTACTGAAAACCACTTGTGTCAAAATAAGTAATGTCGAAGACAATGGATCACCTTGTTTGAGGCCCCTAGTATATTTGAAAAAACTTGTCTATTTGCCATTACTGATAATAGTGAACCAATTATTATTTAAAGAGCACCTTACTAAGGCCACAAGCCTTTCAAAGAAACCAAATCTATGCAAAACCTCACAAAGAAAAATCCACTCCAATCCATCATACACTTTCAACATATTAAGCTTAAAGATAACATTGCCTCCTCTACACTTATTGTCAATGTCACCAATAAGCTCCTGAGCCAACTAAATATGATCATAAATATCCTGACCTTTCACAAACCCCACTTGTTCCTTTCTAATAAGTCCCGATCTTGTTTTGCTTCAACAAAATGCCTTAAAAACTCATCATTGTACTCATCATCTAGGTTGTGCTGAATATTCATCAATCTGTCTTCTGCCTTTCTCATCATCTCAAAAATAATTCCAAAATGTGTTTTGTTTCACATACAAAGATCCTCCTTGAGACACCTCATTTTTAGAAATGAACAGAAGGATATATCACTTTCGTACTGGCTTTTTCCATGATTGTTTAATAACCTGCAAACAATTTTCATCCTCTAACCATACATTCAAAAACTTAAATGGCCTAGGGAAAGACTCCATAGGCTTGGATGTACTAAGTAACAACGATACGTGGTCTAAATGAAACTGAGATAAGTGAGATATTTTCACATTAAGCTCTTGACTTAGTCCATTAGCGAAGCATCTGTCTAATCTAGCTAAAATACGATTTTCACCTTGCGAATTATTGCACCAAGTATAAGGAGATCTCATAAACCCAGCATCAACTAACATACATTCCAACATACAATCCATAAAATCCCCCATATGCAAAAGACTTGGCAGTCTCCCTCCTTTCTTCTTAGAAAACGTAAGAACAATATTGAAGTCTCTAGCCATAAACCAAGGAATATTAACATTCATCCAACTAGTATTATCCTAGACCTAGTATTATCCAACTAGACTTGGCCTTCTCTTGAAAGTTGTTTCCATAGCATCATCAAACCTAGTATTATCCCTTCCATCAGCAAGCACGGCATCAGTGTCACTTGCCACAACATGCACAGCCTCTGAACTTCAGGTATCACAAAATTTGAAAGAAGTATCCCAGAATCTGAAAGAAGTATCCCAGAATCTGAAAGGACCATATCCTCCTTTCACCTCCTTCCTTACTAGTGTCTATCAGCTGTCTATCGACTTCCCCATTGCCATTCAACCCATTTACTGCATTGCCATTACCTTCCAGCCCACCATCATCGTCCCCTCTTTCTTTATCAATCCTTTCCTACAGTCTATCAACTCCCCCATTGATTTCTCCATTGTCCTTCCTATTGTCCTTTTGAAATGACACTAGCTTTGATGTAGCCCTTACCTCAAGGTCGTCATCCCAAAGAAAATCTAGTCTATCTACCACCACAAGATCCTTCTTCAGCCTTTGAAACACCTGTGAAATTGGAACATCAGCCTAATCTATTATCGTGAGCAAGTCTTTGAGATCCAGTATTTGTGACATTTGGGCCTAATTATCCCGTAAATGTAAACCATGTAACTAATTGTAATATTTGAAAATGATTTATTAATGGATAATTTGATATTCTGGTATTGTTGTGTGTGTCTCTCATTGTGTGTGGCTGAATGTTGGTCCTTGATTGGGTTTCTAGTGTTGTGCCATGTGGGTGGGACCCAGGTTCGACCTTGGTGAGCGTAAGCACAGTGCTCCTTGGACCCTATGCCTATCCTCTTCCCCTTCCCTTTCCTTTCTTCCCCGACAACCTGTGCCTCCACAACCCGCTTGTGATGACCTTTCATCTTCGTCGCCTGTATGGTGGGGCAATGGTCAGTGGGATTTGCAGAAGTAGTCGAGGTAGAGGAGCTTAAGAAGGACCAAAGGGATGGCATCGAAGGCACGAGCCAACCAGAGAGAGAGAGATATAGAGGTGGAGTTGGTGCCCAGAAGGAGAGGAACTCCGAGTGCGCGACCACCAGTGGCCAGGGCCTACTGGAGGCTTGCCAAAGGAGCACTGCATGGTGGTGGAGGCTGTTAGAGTGCCAATCTAGGTACACGACCCCTTCCTTCCTTGTTTTCCTTTGTTTTAGGAAAAATGGGTGAAATGTATGAAGATGATGAATAAAGCATGAAAAATTATGGGAAAATAGTAGGAATGATGGAAATGATGTGAATGTGTACAGATCATGCTAGGTTGTATGATTTTCATGAGTTTTTGGTAGAAAATGGTATGCATGCTACAGTGTTACGAAATGAGTTTCATGCCTTTATGATTTTATTTAGAACAACATGCTTAATGGATTTGTAAATGATTTGGAGGGTTTTGAAGTAGACTTGAAGGTCTACACCCCATGTTTAATGTATGATTTTTGGTATGTGTTTGATGGGTTTGCCAAAGGCCCCAATTCCGGTAAACACATGGTTAGGGCTCAAGGGATGTATTCTGGGATTGGATATTTGGGTATGCCGAATTGGGTTCAGCATACCATTTTGCTGTCAAATTTCGAACAGAAACTCTAATTCAGTAGACCAAAATTGTCTGGTCTTCCGTTTTAGAGAATTTTGGTCGACCAAAGGTATTTCAGCCGACCGAAATAAGGATATTTGGATGTGAATCCCAAATTCAGTCGACCGTTCTCGGTGTCTTGATGCCTAGTTCGGTATACCGATGTGGTTCAGTTTGCTAAAGTAGACCCCTAGCCCATATGAATGAATGTGTATGAATAATAGAAATAGACGGTTTTAAATGGACAATGGGCATGTATTAATGATGTTTTTTCCATGTAAATGTCTTGGAGGAATATGGAATCCAAATAAATGAATTTGGAAATGATTTTTTGTCGAGGCCCTAAAATGAAAGGACCACAAGGGGTTGGTGTTGACAAATTAAAAAGATATCAATTATCAGATATTACCGTGGTTACCGAGTTGAGACGGTGTAGGTTGAACCTGAGTGTATTAACCTAGGTGTTCAGGTCACCGATGGGACGTTGGAAAAAGACATATCCCTATGCATATGAAATGTGATTGAGGCCTATTGGCAGGGACGGTGTCCTCCCGCACGGGTAACTTCACCCCAATAGTGCCGAGAGATAGGGGAAATGGTGTCCTCACCAACTACTAGTGTGTCCGGTTACCTCTGATCAAGGTAACACTAATAAGAAAAGTGGAAGTAAAATGTGTGGTTTTAGCTAGAATTGGACTTGTGCCTTGTCTTTAGATTCTAGAGACAAATAAGGATCATGTTTTAACTAGTTGCTAGCCAATGTATATGGTTTTGTTTTGAGCCCTGTGAGGTCCTGTGTTTTTGACTGGATTTGGTCGAGAATATAGATTTCTTGGAATGCATAAAAAGGTTTTAAAGATGCATAAATTGAAAAAAAAAAGAAAATATGAGCTGTTGAAAAAAGGCATGGTTTTAGATAAAGATTCCAATTGTTTCGAAAAGAAGTGATGTTTTGGATTGGATTTTTGAAAACCACATTTTGTAATAGTTTAGGCTTGTGTTTTCTCGCTGTTTTGTCGTGGTTTCTGTGTAGGGCGCATACTAGATGACCTGGATGTCACTCACACGTGCTTTGTTTGGTTTTTAGGTGTAGGTGGTGTAGTTTAGTTATTGTGCCTACGTAGGAGCCACTAGCCGTACATTGTTCCTAGAGGTGAGCCTTAGTTAGTTATAGTTTTTGAGATAATGCTATAATCATTGTAATTACTTGTAATACTATGATTTTAGTAGCGTACCTGGGTTTAGGGTGTTATAGTATTCTTCCAATTAGTCTCCACTCCTTTCTGGTAGCCTTCTTACTTGATCTATTGGCTTCTTTATGCACAACAACTTTGTTGGACCCCATATCATTGGTAGCGTTTGGAAACGATTATAGGCAAACTAATTATAGTGAAAAACAAAATTTTTTCAAAAAGCTGTCTCCCATAGTTTTTCATTTTCAGCATTTTTGGTGAGTTTTACACATAAGAAATAAGCTGCCTTTTTTTATGTGTTTGGTTCAACTTTTTATCCATAAATAATTATTTCCAATAAACTATGGAAAATAATCGTTACCAAACGCTACCTTAGCCTTTGAACTAGCTTCTTTATTCTTCAGGTTACGTCCACAAGCCTCAAATTCATGACCTCATTTCCTACATCCCATTCAAAACAAGGGTCTATTCTCAAAGACAACTAGCTGAAAGCCACCTTTAGCCTCAGTCCCAACATAATTATCCAACGGGTATTCCTTCGACAAATCCATCTCGATGCAAAAGCATGCACACACCGTCGTAGTCTAAGTAGAAGTAGAAGTGGCTATAGAGCAAAAATTCCCGTAGATCTTGGCAACAGAATGGATGAAACCCTGTGGTATGATCATCTCCAATCTATAGCTAGGAGATCGTCGAACGGCGAGTGAAGGTTGAGCTTGTGGGTTTCACCCTATGGTGCCAAGGTTACTAGAGTTTCGGAATCGCCGATGGAATGGCTAAGGGAGGAAGACCTCAACCTATGCCTGTAACTAGGGAAGAGAGAAAGAGAGAGAAAGAAGGTGATAGAGAAGTGGTCACATATGTCTTACTAGGGGGCTTTTTTTATGTACGTGCCTAAATATAAAAAGTATGTAGGCACCAGTTTATTTTTCATAAGTACATAGGAGAGAAGAAATAACCGTATAGATATACTTATTAGATATCCATAAATACATAGTGAAATTTTCATTTAAATTAAATAACTATTGTTCCTTGATCTAAAGGTCTTGAAATTCAACATATTTTATTAAATTCTAACCATTAAATTTTAGATTAAAAATTAATAGTAAATATAACTCAAATTAGGATGAAACTTTAACACATAGTCGATTATCTTATAGATTAACTAATTATATAATTAGATTTTATTTTAAAAAACAAAAAAATAAAAAGAATGACGTGCCTACAAAAAACATTTCCGACATCACACATCGAGATTCTTTGATAGATAATCTAATCTAAATTTATGTATGTTGATTATGACATTTTAGATTATATATTTAGATTTAGTTTTTATAGTGATATATGATATTAAAAAGAAAAGAAAATTGTGGTTTAATTAGGGGAGACAACTGAGATCGTTATAGATTTGGTATTAGAGTTAGGTTCACAAAGAGCACTAACTTAGGAATGTCTGGCTAGTGAGTCCATAATTTTGCATCTCATGAACATCTGCACATTGATTTTATTACTTTTCCTTGATTGTTGGTGGTGAGAAAAGTGAGGTTATGTCTCTAGCTCCAAGTTAGCTAGGAGGCTGCATGGCATGCCTTGGAGGAGTAGGGTTGTGGTGAAGTAAGAGACAACATTTGCTTGTTTGGGGCAACTCACAAGACATTTTCGACTCCGAGCAGCTTGGAAAGGAGTTTGGAGTAGTTCAGTAACCTTGTGAGAGCTAGGTGCCACGTTGTTGGTGGGTGTGGTGGTGGTTTTTGCCAAGCAGGATTTAGTGCTAGCATGTAGGGTGGAAAACTTTGCTACTTGTGTGGCCTAGTGAGTCATGTTGCTTGTTGTTTCTCTCGTCTGTAGTGGACGTTGGTCTGCATGGTGTGTTATGACTATTGGAAGGTAGGACGTTTGCAAAAGAAATGTCCTAATACTCTCAAGAGGGCTGGAGACAGACCACATTAGTTGTCTTAAGGATGTGTTTTCTCGATGACTACCCTGAAGCTAGTTGCCTTGTGATGTTGTTGTGGAGGGAGTGGTGCTGTAAGTACATGATTGCATCATGTGTGACCCTTCATGTTTGCTTTTTGTGATCATTTGTTTTTCTAGTTTGGTTTTGTTATTGGTGTGGAGGATGTTTTGAGTCTCATCCTCTAGTTGCTTCATCTAGGTGAAGTTTGAGACTTCCTAGATGTGCGTTGTTCCCCAATTACTCTAAATGAGAATAGAGTTTCCTAGGTGGTGTTGCACAATAGTGTGGTGCATTGGTGCCACGTGTTGGTGGTGCACGTGGACGTTGCTTGTTTGAGGGCTTGATCTTTTGTGTGGCACACTCTAGTGTTTTGCTTTCTTTTGGTTTCCCTTGGTTGTTTTGTTGGTTGCTGCTATTGTGGTGAGTCGAATGGTTTAGTACTATTCGATTGGTGGAACTCTTTTCTCCTATTGTTCTTTTGGGTCTTCCACAGTAGAGACTAGGGTTAAGCTAGAGAGGTTGGCTTCCCATATCCCATCTCTTTGTAGTGATGCCATCGGATGGACAATTTGGTGTGACTCAAGTAATTTTTAAGGTCATTTGTTTCCAAAATTTGATGGACTATCCTCGAGGGTTCAATATAGGCATCTTCAAGATAGTGGTACCTTGGACATGGTTGGCTAGGGAGGAGGTTGGTATGTGTTGGACCGAAGAGGCTGGTATGTGTTGGACCAAAATTGTGTGGAGAGAGCTTCAATGAATTGGAGGCTCAATTTATTTTGACTTTTGTGTTGACCTTGCCTTCTAGAAGTGGTGTTTCCACTATGTACTATGATGTTTGTGGATCTAGGTTGGATTGTGTTCTTTTCCAGCATAGTAACATGGTGGCTTATGCTTCTCACCAGCTAAAAGAATCATGAAGGGAACTACCTGACTCATGATATTAAGATGATTGTTGTAGTGTTCGCACTGAAGCTGTAGCGACACTATCCCTTTGAAGAGTAGTTTAAGGTCTTTACTGATTATCAATGTTTGTAGTTTATCCTCACTCAGCAAGACCTAAATCTGAGTTAGCAGAGATGGGTGGTATATTTTGGGACTATGATCTTAGTTTGTCCTATCACCCAAAGGAGGCCAATGTAATCGTCAATGCTCTTAGTTGATGTACTCATGTGATGACCAATTTGTTGGTCAATAGTGGAACATGCTTGAGATCTAGTGGAATGTTGACCCAGATGACAGTCTTGAGAGATGGTTAATGCCTAGGCAATCAATCTACCTGTTCACCCCAAATTGATCGAGACTATTGCTACATATCAGCAGTTGGATCCTTTTGTTCAAGCGATTCCTGAAAAGATGGAGATTGGTGAGGAAAGGGATGAGATTTGGCTTGAGTGTGCCTCAAGATGAGGAGGTTAGGCTTTGAATACTGGACGAAGCGCATTAGTCTAAGTATACCTTTTCATCTGAGTACGAAGGTGTACCAAGATTTGAAGAGGACTTTTTAGTGGCCTAGGATAAAGAGAGATGTGGCAAATCATGTGGCAATGTGTTTGACTTTCTAGTTTCCGAGGTAGAGTGTAACCATGTCTTCAACAGCCTTGTGCGTGGTGCGAAAGGCCAAATTCGTGAGGGCCAGTGAAGTCATGGCAAAAGCAATAAAAACAATGATAAAACTGCGGGAATCGCCACCTAGTCTACTTAAAAACGGAAGACAAGGAAAACCGTTTTAAAACACTAAAACTATGCAATAAACCAATGGAAAAGGTTATCATGAACCAAAAAAAAGGGTAAGGATCCCTGTTACGCATGGGAAACGTATTAGGTACCCCCATGCGCCTGAGAAATCGGTCTTTCATGGCTTCTTTGTTTACTCATATGGAAATGATGGCTTTTCAGCCTGTTTCTGCACGTCTGAGGGCGATATACAATGCCATGCCACATGCAAGTCGTGCCTAGTGCAAGACTTGGGTAGAGAGACTATGGGGTGTGTCCTAATGCTCTGAATGGTTACTCAAGTTGTGGATCAAACATTGGTGCAAAGATATTGCACGGATATAACCATAGATCCAATAATATTGAGTGGCTAATGTCCTCGCTTTGCTATAAGCAAAACCTAAGCTACCATGCATAAATGATTATGAAATCAAATTGGTGTCATCTTGATGTATGTAGGAGAACACACAGAGAAAACTAGAGGTAAAACAAATCGGGAACCATGCTAAATACCATGCCAAAAAGGCACTGTTGGTGCACTAAAACAGGTAGGTGTGCCTGTTTGGTGCGCTAGTATGGTGCGCCATCTATGTGCTCCACTAGGGTGTGCTAACAATGTGTGCCACTAAAGTGAGACCCAGAAATTGTAGAGCAGCCAGACTAATATGCTATACGATATAAAATCTTGCAAATATACTTAAAACCATCTAAGAATACATCCTAGACCTCTGAATCACCTGATCACATAAAGGTTCACCCTTCATCCATAAAGTCATAAAAGAAAGAGTGAAACCAAGACACCATGACTTGGGTCTTATGCTCAAAGGCAATAAACCTCACACAAGGCCACAAAACTCCTATTTTGATAAAGGCCAATGAACCCTAGCTATGCTACCTGGGTCTGGATCTTGGACTAGTGCAAAAGAGTTCTCTAGACAAGAGTCCAGAAAGGCAACCAGTTCACCAAACCTGAGTGGCGAGTCAACTTCACTAGATGCAAAACTAATGCAAACAAAGTTATTACTGGCTGAAACTATGCAAGCATGAACATGGCGTATCTGAGATCAAACACCAGAAATATCAGAGTTCATAACAAACAGCAAAGCATGCAAATCATGATGCAAAGACCTACGGTTTGCGTCCAGTGACCAGACGGGTGCGCCAAGATGGTGCTCTAGTAATGTGCTCCAGCCTAGTGCACTAGGTTGGTGCACTCTAGATAATCCGTTTCAGACTACAATCTGATTTCAGAGCCTGGGCTGAATGTATGCAACTAATTATATTAATGACTATTCAGATAACAATCCTAGAAGCCAGGGAACATAATCATACTAAACAATTAAGTCTAAAACATTCATTTCACTCTCTCCTTATTCATGCATATATATGGGTTCCTTAGGACTACAACTACCTATGGTGATTTTTATGATTCCTGGCGGTATCGTGGCTGACTTAGGGCGCATGGGGACATGATATTGCATGCAAGGGTTGCATCACTGCTCGTATTCCTTGGCCAATAGCCTCACAAGGACCATGATACATTGCCCAAAAGTCCACACAGTACAAGCAATCATCACGACAAACAAACATTGAACATAATTTCATAGAAGAGCATCATAAACTCTGAACTAAGCAAAAGGTGCAAGTAAACATCAACATAAAAACATCATATCATCCAAGTTTGTAGTGTGAGCTTCATTCAGAATGTCATGCAAAAGACCATATGAAAGTAAAAAAAAAAAGGAACATACCTATGGTGTCTCCTCCTTGGGTAGCTCGAGGTGCCTCTTCCTTGCTGCTTTGGACACGGGTGAAAGTGCTCAAGGATGCTAACGGGTGCTCTGAAAGATGATGCACTAGTTGCTAAGAGATGGTGAATTTCCAAGAGAAACCCAAAGTGTTGTTCATGGGTGGCTTTTTAATGAGGTGAAGTTGTAAAGTCTTGTGATGCCAAAAGCCCTGGAAACCAACAAACTTGCATAGATTCGTAGAAGAATATTCACAGGTGGAGGTTACTAGCATAGAAGATGGATAACCAACAACCAGCACTCTGAAAAGAACTGTGCTCCAATATGGTGCACCACATAGGTGTGCCATGATGGTGCTCCACTTTGGTATGCCATGATGGTGCGCCACATTGGTGCTCAATCATGGTGCTCCACATTGGTACTCTAGAATAGTGCTCTCCATTTGGTTGCCTAGATTAATGATTGGACCATTGGCTTGCGGTCATGGTGTGATGATCTTGGGATAATCATGTAAGATAGGATTGGGATGTGGTTAGGCCTGCCTATCCAAAGCAACATCCTTCTGGAGAGTTTGCCTACGAGCCGCCTCAAAATCGAGGTGTCTACAGATGTCTCTCCTTGAGCGAGGTCAAGGGACAGAGGGAACCAAGACCGATGTTCAGGGTTGACAGGATACCCCTATTTTGAGGCTATGGAGAAGTGATGTTTGCTATAGGCATTGGGCAACTTATCCGATGGATGCATCGAAATTCATGACTTGTTGCTGAATGTGAAATGCAATTGCAAAGTGCAACCAATATGCATGCAAATGTCGAGCCAAATGCTGAAAATGCGATGCCAATGCAATGACAAGCTTAAATACAAATGCAAGAGCTGATGTTGAATGTAAATGTAATGCTGATGCTAATGTTGCACATACAAGAATGGGTGTTAGAAGTAGATGCAATGTTGATGTTGATGATGAAGCAATATTGCAAGAATTAAAGAAATCCTGCGCATAGGGGGGAACCACTAGCAGAGACATGACAAGTTATTAGACTCATCAATCATATTATTAAGGTTAACAACCTGAGGAGGCGGGACATGACAACTCAGCCAAGTCTTGTCAACCCGGTCGTCAGATGACTTGACAGTTGTCAACTGAGTAGTTTGGGGTACCAGTCCAAAGAAAAAGGGCATGGAAAAACATATGATTGGTCAATCAAGAAAGGAGGCCCTGTATGCACGGACTTAAAGCAAGGAAAGGGTTTCGCACCCGCGAAGATCCAGGAAAAAGAAAGGATATGACCTCGATCGTCAGGTCAAAATCACATAGAAGGATTTCGTACCTGCGAAAATCCAAGAAAGGAAAGGGACCTGGATCGCCTGGTCAAAGGTCGACTTTGACTGTCCAGTCAAAAGTCAAGCAGTAGGATTTCGCGTCCGCGAAAATCCAAAAAAAAGGAAGGGACCTTGATCACTTGGTCATAGGTTGACTTTGACCTCTCGGTCAAAGTCAAGTACTAGGATTTCGCACCCGTGAAAATCTGAGGAAAAGGGAGGGATATGACCTCGACCGCCAGGTTGAAGGTCGACTTTGACCGCCCGGTCAAAAGTCAAGCAAAAATATTTCTCGCCCACGAAAATCCAAGGAAAGGAAGGGATATGACCTCGACCGCCTGATCGAAGGTCGACTTTTGACCACCCGGTCAATAGTAAAGCAAAAGGATTTCTCGCCTGCAAAAATCCAAGAAAAAGGAAGGGACCTCAACGACCCAGTCAAAGGTCGACTTTGCCCGCCCTTTCAAAAGTCAAGCAAAAGAATTTCTTACCCATGAAAATCCAAGGAATATGAAGGGACCTCAACTGCCCGATCAAAGGTTGACTTTGACCGCCTAGTCAAAAGTCAAGCAGCAGGATTTCGCACCAGCGAAAATCCAAAAAAAGGAAGGGATATGACCTCGACTATCCTGTCAAAGGTCGACTTTGACCACCTAGTCAAAAGTCAAGCAAAAGGATTTCATGACTGCGAAATCAAAAAAAAAGGAAGGGATATGACCTCGATCGCCCAATCGAAGGTCAACTTTTGACCACTCGGTCAACAGTCAAGAAAAAGGATTTCGCGTCTGTAAAATTCCAAGAAAAAGGAAGGGACCTTGACCGCCTAGTCAAAGGTCGACTTTGACCGCCCAATCACAAGTCAAGCAAAAGGATTTCGTGCCACGAAAATCCAAGGAAAAGGAAGGGACCTCGACCGCTCGGTCAAAGGTTGACTTTGACCGCCCGATCAAAAGTCAAGCAGTAGGATTTCGTGCTTGTGGAAATCCAGAAAAAGAAAAGGATAAGACCCTGACCACCCGGTCAAAGGTCGACTCTAACAGCCCGATCAAAAGTCAAGCAAAAGGATTTTACACTTACAAAAATCCAAAAAAAAAGAAAAGGATGGGACCTTGATAGTCCGATCAAAGGTTGACTTTGATCGCCCGATCAAAAGTCAAACGACAGGATTTCGCGCCCATGAAAATTCAAGGAAAAGCACGAGATAGGACCTCGACTGCTTGGTCAATGGTCGAACAAATGGATTTCGCACCAGCGAAAATCCAAGAAAAGCAGAGGATACGACCTTGATCGTCTAGTCAGAGGTTGACTATGATCGCCCGGTCAAAAGTCCAGCAGTTGGATTTCGCACCCGCGAAAATCCAAAGGAAAGGAAGGGATATGACCTCGACTGACCAAAGTCAAGCAAAAGGATTTCGCGCTAGTGAAAATCCAAGGAAAAGGATGGATGTGACCTCGACTGCCTGGTCAAAGGTCGACTATGACCGCCTAGTCAAAGTCAAGCAAAGGATTTCGTGCCTGCAACAATCTAAGGAAACAGAAGGGACCTCAACCACCCGGTCAAAGGTCGACTTTGACTACCTGGTCTAAAGTCAGGCAGCAGGATATCGCACCAGCAGAAATCCAAAAAAATGAAGGGCTATGACCTCGACTGCCCAGTCAAAGGTCGACTTTAACCACCTAGTCAAAGTTAAGCAAATGGATTTCATGTCTACAAGAATCTGAAAAAGAAAGGGATTTGACCTCGACTGTCCGGTCGAAGGTCGACTTTGACAACCCGGTAAAAGTCAAGTAAAACGATTTCGCACCCGCAAGAATCCAACAAAGGAAGGGACATGGCCTCGATGGTCGACTTTGACCACCCGGTCAAAGTCAAGCAAAAGGATTTCGCACCCGCGAGAATCCAAAAAAGGGAAGGGATATGACCTCGACTACCTTTTCGAAGGTCGAGTTTGATCGCTTGGCCAAAGTCAAGCAACAGGATTTCGCGCCGGCGAAAATCCTAAGAAAAGGAAATGGATATGACCACGACTGTCCAGTCAAAGGTCGACTTTGATCACTCGATCAAAATTCAAGTAAAAAAATTTCGCACCCGCGAAAATCCAAAGAAAAGGAAAGGGATATGACCTCGACTACCTGGTCGATGGTCGACTTTGACCGCATGGTCATAGTCAAGCAAACGGATTCCACGCCTGCGAAAATCCAAACAAAAGGAAAGAATAAGACCTTGATTGCCCAATCAGAGGTCATCTTTGACCGCCCGGTCAATGTCAAGCAAAAGGATTTCGTGCCCGCGAAAATCCAAGAAAGGCAAAACATAGGACCTTGACTGCCTGGTCAGAGGTCGACTTCGACAGCTTGGTCGAAGTCAAGCAAAAGGATTTCGCCCCCGCAAAAATCCAAGAAAAGCAAAAGATAAGACCTTGACCGTCCAATCAGAGGTCGACTTTGACTGCCTGGTCAAAGTCAAGCAAAAGGATTTTGTGCCCGCGAAAATCCAAAAAAAGCAAAAGATAGGACCTTGACCGCTCGGTCAGAGGTCAACTTTGACCGCTTGGTCAAAAGTCACACAGTAGGGTTCCGTGCCTGCAAAAATCCAAGAAAGGGAAGGGATATGACCTCGACCGCCCAATCGAAGGTCGACTTTGACCACCCAGTCAAAAGTCAAGCAAAAGGATTTCGCGCCTGCAAAAATCCAACGAAAGAAAAGTACATGAAAGTAGAATCTCATCCATCTGGAGTGAGAATCCGAAAAGCAAAGTGATAATCCCTAAATTGTCCCCTAGGAAGGAAATTGGCTCTAGTTGCGCTCCAGAGGGCAAGAAAGTATTTGTGCATGCTGCTGGCTTTATGGCACAGAAACCTGTGTTTTTGCTGAGATGCATGTGAAATATCCACTGGAAGAACCTTTCTAGAGTCTCAAGCTCACCTGTTGTTGCTCTTGAGTTTTGCAAAATGTTAGGGCCTATTCACAATTTTCCAAAACTAAGAGACTTTTTTACAAAGTATCCTGATATGACAAATTTCTGATGGTTGTATTGCTTTTGTGCTATGATATTTGAAATTCTGCTTTTGTGCTATAATATTTGAAATTTCTGCTCGAATATGATTTCTCAACCCTTTGTGGGCTATTATGCAAATTTTACGTGGTTAGGGGTTTTTTTGCAAATTACCCCATTTGGTGAACTTTTTGAAGACTATGTGTTCATTTTTCTTAACACTTTGCAAGTTGACTTTCGTACACAAGCTGCGGAGTGCTAAGGATCAAAATGCAATTTTCATGGCCATTTTGCATTTTAGACCTTGAAAATTAAACTATTTGCATTGCTTGTACACGATGGGGCCCACTACTATGATTTTCCCTTGTATTCTTTATCATGTGAGAAATTTTTGTACAACTGACGAGTTGTAATAAGGGGACTGACTTGTTTCACCATGTATCATTCTTGAACCTGATTTGGCTTCTACTAGCAAGGAATTCAGTCTATGTTCTTTGCAACAAGTATCTTGTGTTGGCCCGCATGCTCTTGACAGTAGCATTGTCTCAGTGATCTTCTTGACTTAGAAAGGTAGCTGGCATTCCCCTAGTCAATGACCAATTTCCAACCAAAGAGTAGTTAACATGTCCCTGGTTGAAGATCCCTTTTTTGCCAATATTCCAACTCAAAAAGTAGCTAGCATGCCCCTGGTTGGAACGTGGGCAAATGCCTTGTAAAACGATGCAAAGTACAAAAGAGGTGCGATCTAAAATGCCGAATGTCAAATGGCTTATGTAAGATTTGTGTAAGGGTGAAGCAAGATCTATGCATGGCGTATAGAAGATATTGGTGTCCTCAGCGCTAAGGAAGCCTTTATTGCCTACTACAAGGAACTAGAATGTCCTCAACTCACTTGGCGCTACTTGGATCCCTGGGTTTATGGTGGCTCTCACTCACTCAATGGACTGTTGAGATAATACGGGCTCCATGCCAATCTCCTAGGGCCCTACACCTACTTTTTTCAATAATTCATTTTCTTTTACTCCCTTAAAAGCATGCTGACTTACACTATCCCTACTTGGAGGTAATAAGCACCTAGGCTGGGAGGTGGCTGCTCTTTTCAGTTTAACTTAAGGTGTGGCTAGTCCCTTTGAAAATATGGACTTAGTAGGTATATGCTTGAACTCCTCTCCAAGTTTGTTGATAGGGACAGAATTGTCTCGCATGCTTTTCTCATTGGAGCTAACTTCTATCTTCTCATTTCTTTTGTACTCCGATGCCTATGTTTTTTTTGGCTAACACTCACTCACGATCTATCATTTTGTCTCCCTCTTGAAATATAGGCCCCTTGGGAATTTACACATTTCGTCTAATTCCCCATAAATAGTTGCTCCCTCACTCCCTAAGTCACATAGGTAGTAACACATGAGGAGGATCAAAACTCTTCCTAAGCAGGCTGGCCTTCCGATTTTCCTCATTGGGCAATGATTACGCAAATGTTTCTTATTATGATTACACTACAAGAAAAATTAGATTTTGCGAGGACAACTAGCGAGGACTTAGCGAGGACATGTCCTCGTAATAATCTAACGAGGACATAAAGCGAGGATTTTGCGAGGAAATGTCCTCGCAATACCATAGCGACTTTTTTGCGAGGATTTTTTTTCTCGCAATGTCCTCGCTTGGTATTTAGCGACTGCATAGCGAGGAAATATCCACGTTAATGTCCTCACTAATTCAAGTATAAAATACCTCGACGCAGGTCGTTCTGCCCATTTCTTTCTTACCCTAAATTCTCGTCCGCGTCCTTTTCCGCCTCCTCCCTTGCTGCATCCTCGACGGTGTCACTTGACCTCCTCCGCATCCTCGATGGTGCTCCTCTGTAGCACCTCCTCCTCCTCCTCCTCCCGCCTGTTGATGGAGAGAGCCTCCCCCCATCGACGTGCTCCGACGTTCTACACCTCCTCCTACCTATCGTCGAAGCGAGTCTCCCCCCATCGTAGCACCTGTTAGTTGGATTTCTTCTTTATGCTCTACTTCCCCTGTTTTTTGGATCTCGTGGAGTGTGTGTGCATAGACAAGGATCCCCATCGCAGACTAATGCAGTGTTGTTGTTGATAACAATAGAAAGTGGTAATCCTTGCTGCCTAACTAAAATACTTTTTTCTGCTGTGTAAATCTTATTATCCTAGTTGCAGCCCAGGCACTATGAGGAAACATCAAGTGTTATAATTTAAGTATTAAGTAATTCTATTAAAAGGATTAGACTAATGCCATCTCCAATACTTGAATTATCATTGTAGCCCAGAGAGTTTTAGATGTTTTCTGCATGTTTATGCTTATAGAGTAGCATATTGGATTTGATTTTACAAAAGAGTACCTCTTGGAAGCTGCAGCCTGAGATTGTCTGCCCATTGTCATCTAGAACCCGGTAGCAAATGATTCTCTCGTTAGACAATTCTGAGAGGAATTTTCTCTCGACAGTGAATGCTACCTTTCCACCAGAGAAATCCAAGTCCTGCCACAAGAGCATGCATTGCCAGATGCTTAGATACAATATACATGAAAAAATGATATCAGTCTATCTTCTTAGTTTCAAATTCAGCTATATGAAATTAACCTGATAAAAAATGCTGCAAAAACATCAATTACAAGCACAATGGAAAAAGAGAGGAAAGACAATGGTAGTTTAAATAATTCATGCAAGAAGTAAACCCGCTTGACCTAGAGTGCAGAATTGATGTTCCCAACTGGATTAGTCTTTCATTTTTACCAATAGTCATCATAATAGCAAACAGTGCATAAGCAGACAACTCAGAAGTTAGAAAACAAAAAGTGATAAAATAAGAAATTACTTAATGCAAAATATCTTGTGATAAAATAACCAGCAATCTAAAAAAGTATTGGACACAACTCAAATCAATGGCAACGTCGTAAAATGGTTAGTTTAGAAGATGTAAACAACTTGATGTTAATAACCTTTTTTTTGTAATTATGTTAATAACATATTTGGAAATGCAACAATATTATTGCATTTGTCCCCTATGAGTAGAAAGGGGTTGTAGCAGATGTAACTAGCTAACGAGAAGTTTAGTCAAATTAGTTTTTATTGGAGATCAGATCATAAAAGAGATTCAATTTGTAACTTGTAAGATGTGTACCATACTCATTCTGGTCGACCTGGATTTGTGAAGTTAAAAAGTAGGGTTTGAGCTTTTAGTTGCACTTGTAGGTTATTTTAAAAGAGGTCCTGAGATCTGATCAACAATTATTTGGAGTACCTGGAAACTAAATCTAGGTGTTCAAATTAGTAAAAATCAACTTGCATGCCAATAATATGGAAATTATCCAAGCGTTCAAATTAGTAAATATCAAATTGCATTGCCAATAATATGAAAATTATCCAAGTGTTCAAATTAGAAAATATCAAACTTCACTGCCAACAATAGAGCTCATCTAGAACAAAATTGATGTCATCATATGTGCATGCTTGATAATCTATAGAAACCTTTATTAAATTCATGTCTATGGATATCAGGAAGGTGAATCCAAATGTTCAAATTAGTAGATTACAAAGTCGTCGCCAAAAATAGAGCTCATCTAAAAACAAAATTGATGTCAACATATGTTCATGCTTGATAGCTGATAAAAACCTTTAACAAGTTCATGTCCATAGATTGAAGGACAGAAGGATTGGAGTATTTGGCGGAATATATCTGTAACCATGCCGTCGAGGATGGCGAAAAACAACAATGTGTGTATGCGCCAAAGTCGGCAAAGCCACAGCAAAAATAAGAAAAATGCAGATGCAGGAGTCGCCACCTAGTCTATTTAAATGGAAGACAAGGAAAACCATATAACATGAAAATCATGCAACACAATAAAAGAAAAGTCTTCGTGAACCAGAAATGCAGGTAAGGATCCCTGTTACGCACGAGGATGGTGTTAGGCACCCTCGTACGCCTGATAAATCGGTCTTTCTATTGATTTCTCTTTTGCTTAGGGAATGTCGACTTTGCAGCCTTTACTGTACGCCTGAGGGCGATATGCTATGCCATGCTTGTGTGGTATCTAAAGTATGGGTGCATGATGTGTAGGGGTGTGTCCTAATGCTCAGAAATATCACTCGTATGCCGGGTCAAGTGTTGATGCAATAATATTGCATAATAAGATCAAAGATCTAATATCTTGAGTGATTTATCATCCTTGCTTTACTATAAGCTTAATGCAATCTAAAATTCTGGAAAAATTTCAAAAGCAAAGATGTGCCTTCGTAATGCATCAAGGAGGAAAGCCAAGGAAAAACCTAGAAGAAATCAGGTTGAGAAAGCAAGCCAAAACATATAAAGCCTGCTGTGTGCTACTGGAAACAGGCCACTGAGCCTGTTTGGTGCGCCAGACTGGTGCTCCAGTCTGGTGTGCCACCTATGTGCGTCTATGTGGGTCCGTAACGTATGCTGAGGCAAAAACAGAAAGCCACACAAAACCAAAACATCAGAGGATGCACTCTGGAAAACTATGCAGTAGAAATCATTCTGTAAAACTTTGAAAACATGCATTAAAAGTGCTAGAGATGCAAATGCAAGGACTATGGACCTTGTGCTCAAGGGCCAGTAGCCGCACACAAGATCCAACCTATTTAAGCTAGATGAAAGATGCAGGATCCAGTCAGGACACTGGATCATGGGCTGATGCACAAGGTTCTCCACGTAGGAGTAGGGTGCAATCGGCCTACCAGATTCAGCCTAGGACCGAATATCAAAGTAGAGAAAACAATTGGAAAACAATCTGATCAAGACTGAAAAGCATGCAGGTGTCATCATGACACATCAGAGAATCAATCATAAAGAATCAAACTCAAAACCTCAGATAAAGCCATGCAAACAAAGATGCTAAATGCAAGTGATCTGATCTCTGGCCAGTATGGGGCGCCTGCTTGGTGCTCCAGATGGATGTGCTGGTTGGGTGCGCCTGAGTGGTGCGCCCCAGGGAGTCTGGATCAGACTGCAATCTGATCCAGAATCCACCCCAGCAGAGATATAGGGCGTTTCATGCTAATGTAAATGGGTTCATGCCTTTATTAAGAACATAAAACATGATGGGGATGCACACGATCGAAAATCATCATGTAAATCATGCATTTAGAATTAAAACAAGTTGATGGGTTCATGTATGAAAACATGCAAAATGCCAAAGCATAAACATGTTCTAGATGAATGCAATCAGAATGCATGAAAATGATGATCATAAGCATGTTTCTATGTGCAAAAACATATAAGTGCGTGGCAAAGCTATGTGCAAAGAAATGATAACAGAAGACAACTCATGCAAGCTTTATGCTAGAAACAAAAGCAAAGATAGCATGGAGATTATTTTGCATAGAGAACAAGCATGTTTATCATAATAACTTCATAAAACACGGAATAAATCAGTCTATATGTAGTATTTTAAGCATGTCTTATCATGTTTCTGAAAATATACCTAAAAAGAAAGAAGAGGTAGAAGGCCTACTTCTCAAGATGTTCCTTCTCGAAATTTCAGAGATAAAGAGATCCTTGTTGCTTTGGAAGGACCAAGGATGCTTTTGGGATGCAAGGGAATGCTCCAGAAAACGAATATAGGTTGCTGGAAAGAGGGTATAACTCTTGCAAGAAGCTAGCTTAGAGCAGAATTGCTGAATTCTGGGTTTCTAACTTCAGCTCAGGATTTCTAACCTCTACTCATGGTTGCCTATGGGTGTCCTTATATAGGATTTTCTCATGGGTAACTCATGGGAAGGCAGGGAGCCTCGTAGAAGAAAAGTCTAGAATATTCCATGGCATATCCGTCGCTAGAGGTAACAACCATGGGAGGTGGAACGACAGCAGCCCGCAGCCTGCGAAGTGGCTAGGCGCATGGGATGTGCGTCAGGTATGTGTGCCTGGCATGTGCGTCAGGTAGGTGCGATGTGCGCCTTCTAGGTGCGCTACGTAAAAGTGCTGGCTAGATGTGTTAAGGAGGTGTGCTAGCTAGGTGTGCTAGAGAGGTGAGCTAGCTAGGTGTGCTAGAGAGGTGTGCTAACTAGGTGTGCTAGAGAAGTGTGCTAGCTAGGTGCTCTCTCCTGTCTATGAGAGTTCTAGTTGGGCTGCGGGCTTGCTATTGGTTCAAGGGTCAGCCACATCCAAAGCAACATCTGGAGTCTCATCAATGAGTCACCTCAAAATCGGGGTGTCTACAATATCTGAACCATGTTCCTCTGAAAACTTGACAATAAATTCTAGATCTTTTGGTGTAAAAGAAAATAGATCAAATAGTTGTGTGCCACTGTTAGCAGCAGTAATGGCTTGCACATCAGCAGCAGCAGCCTGAGATTTGGAGTTTCTAATTGAAATAGCATCTAGATACAAATAATACAAACCTTGATTTGTTATTGGATTTTCCTGAAAGTTCAGAAGACAATCAAAATTTAATAGTGTGGTGTTGATGTTACATAAGTGTGAACTAGTTTCCAAGGTACAGAAAAATGTTAGAGAGAATAATATCATGTGTATTTCATGGATCTGGTGTCTTTTTTTATTAACTCCAGTTGAAATACTTGTGCAATAACATGAAAGTTCACAAAATAAACAATAATTAGATTGTCGTCATTGTTAAACATTTTTCTTAATTTGAAGCAGACCTGTTCAAGTTAGTTCCTGTCTTTGATTTTCATTCTTTATCAACTGGCTTTTAGAAATAGATTTCCTATTGCAGGTAGTATCTATTTCATCACATTAATTGCATACATTTTGATTGCATCAGTTGTTGGGTTATAATTAGCACCATAACTTGAAAGTTGTTTCTTGTTGTCCTTTCTTCCATCTTGGAAAGAAGGAATATAATGAAATATTGATGAAGGAAATTACCCTTGTTTGAGAACCACTTTGACAAAAGCCTTGCATGTTTAGAGAGTTGACTTCATGTCATAAATCCTGATATGACTTCATGTCATTGAAGGCATGTGGAGGTTCTTGTTAATTATTCATTGGGTTGACATACGTGGACCACCGGTCTGTTTTGTCGGGTCATTCCAATGTGTTCTTGACAAACATGCACCTGAAATTTAAAAACAAAAAGGATTTTAATATGTACAATGATGTTGTTTTTTATTTATATGTGGTAAATTTTCCACTGCAGAGGGGAAATTTTAAATTGAATAAAAACAGAAGATAAGAAATAAATAACAACAAGATATTAAAAAAAAAAAACATATGAGGAAACATAATTAACATAAATTGGAATGGTTATTTATATTTTACTCCTTCATCCTTTTAAAAACATATTTAGTTATTAAGAAATTCCTTATCCTTGGTTTATTGAATATTTAGACTTAATTCAAAAAACTCTATGATTATCATGACAATTTTAATTGTTTCTCGACTTTAAAAGTTGAAGAAGTTCGACTACATGAGTTTCTTATCATTTCTTTCTTTTGTAGAGAGAAATGTCTTGTCATCGTGATTGGATGTATACACGAGTCGTAGATGGAGAAGTGTGT
>JAMKQA010020211.1:0-14428 GCA_024699735.1 Posidonia australis
TCCTTCCACCCAACAATCTATACTCGTGTTCTGGAGCTCTTCCTTGCATCCTAAAGCACCCTTGGTCCTTCCAAAGCAACAAGGATCTTCTCATTTCTTATATTTCAAGAAGGAAACATCATAAGAGGTAGGCTTTCTACCTCCTCTTTTTTCTTTTGAATGTAATTTTAGAAATGTGGTAGAACATGCCTAAAATCCATGTAATATGATGTTTTACTCCATGATTCATGATGCTTGCTAGCTCCTCATGCTAGATAATCTCCATGCTAGTCTTTGTTTTTATATCTAGAATAAGCTTGCACAAGTTGTCATCCTTTGTCATATGTTTTACACATAATATGTTGCCATGCATCTATATGCCCTCTCACATAGAATCATGCTTTCATATGCCATGATTGGCACATATCCATGTTTCTTGCCATTTTGCATGTTTTCATTCATGCATGAACCCATTAACTTGGTTCAGTTTTAATGCATGATTTACATGATGTTTCTTGATCCTATGCACTCACATCATGTTTTCAGTACTTAATCATAGCATCTGCATCGATCTGTTAGCATAAATCATTACCCACTAACAGTTCTGGGTTGGGTTCTGGATCAACAGCAGTCTGAACCAAAACCTGGGGTGCACCAATCTGGCACACCTTCCAAGTGCACCAGACTGGCGCACCTAACCAGAGCACCAATCTGGCGCATGCATCTGCTGCACAGACTGGTCAGAGGGCATTTTGCATGCATATTTTCATGGTTTTCCAAATGGCTTCTAGTGTGATTTCTGTTTTAATGATTCTCTGGTATTCCATGATTCTGCCCGATCGCTTTTGCTATGGATTTATGAGTTTTGCTCTATTTGCTTGATCTATCCATGCCACACTGGTAGGCTGCATTCTGCACGCTTTATCCTATACAGAAAGCTTGTGCTTCAGCCCATAATCCAGAGGCTGGGATGATCTTGTTTTCTTCATTCTAGTTGCATTAGCATAACTCTGTGTGAGGCTATTTGCCCTTGAACATATGGTTCACCAACTCTTGCATTTGAATCATGTTTTAAAAAGCCAATGCATTTGATTCAGTTTCCTCGAGTCTTTACAGTTTTCCCGAATGCTCTTTGAGATTTATGCTTTCCTAAATGCATTCTTTATAAGATTTAGCATTGCATATTTGCCCTGTTCTAACCCTGCAACATTCTGGCCCACCTAGGCGCACATAGGTGGCGCACCAGATTGACTCACCAATCTGGCGCACCAAACCAGCACACTACCCTGTTTTCAGCATACAGCATGCTTTCTTATGATCCTTGTCATGCTCTCTCGATCTGTTTTCTTCTGGATTTTCCCTGGTTTTTCTTCTGGATTTACTAGGAAGGCACACTCTGTTTTTTTTACTATTTTATGCATTTGCATTTTCATATAGAGCAATGATGATAAATCACTCAGAATGATACAACTTTGATTATGCTAATGCAATATCTTTTGCATTATACACTTGACCCGGGATAAAAGAGTGATATTTCTGAGCATAGGACACACCCCACACATCATGCACCATTTAGCATAAGGCACTAAGCATGACATGGCATATCGCCCTCGGGCGTATAGCAAGAGGCTGAAAAGCCAACATTTCATTGGAGACATCATAGAAGACCGATTTTATCGGGCGTATGAGGGTGCCTAACACCTTCCTCGTACGTAACAGGGATCCTTACCCACATCTTTCTGATTTTCGTAGACCTGTCCTTATTGTTTTTACAAGATTTTTCATGTTTATAGTTTTCCTCGTCTTCCATAATAGACTAGGTGGCGACTCCTGCATTTTTGCATATTTTTATTTTGTTTTTCGACGTGATTTTGCCAACCGTTTCGCATTATTTTGCGATCCTCCTCGTCGGCATGGTTACAGGTACATGATGAATTCCATCAATTTTCCCTTGGGTTGACATGAGTTTCTGTTATAGGGAGGCAACGTGGTAATTAGTGGTTCTCGTCAGATGGAGAATTACAAGAGGAACTATCCACCCACGTGTTTTGTGTTGGCCACAGTGGTGGTTGTGCTTTGGATCTAATAGAGTGTCGATCTGGAAAGCGGTTCCTGGGGGAAGATAGCGATTGGTTTTGCTGATCCATTAATACACTCCAAATCTATGCAGAACTTTGTCATGTCTCAATGACTACATTCTCTCATGCCAAGGATTGGAGGAGCTATCTTTGGAGGGATGTGAAATGTTACTAAGCACGTGATGTGGAGTTTAGTGGTTGCTAATCAGGTTGTGCATTAGAGTGGCGTAGTGGATGTCAATGGGAACTAGTTGCACCTGGTCAACCTTGTGTTTTGCGTGTCTCTAGAGGTGCTCAAGATGCTTCTTGACTCTAGAAGACACTATTTTGGAGCCTTCCAGTGGAGATTTTGTGCTTGGAAGGGACATCACCTAGGGATTTAATGATGTTTGAACTCTAGGAGAGTTAAGTCCTTGGTGTCGCTCTAGACCTAAGTGGCACAAAATGGCTTTGTGGATCGTAGATTTCTCCTACAGGTCATGTGTTTTGGGCAACACTATTGTTGGTTGTCTAGGATCGTGGATTTGACATCCTAATTTGGTGCCCTTTGGTTTTTCGCCTTGAGAATTTCAAGGATGAAATCCCTTTAAGGGGGTTAGAAATTAACGACCTAGATTTGGAAGTGGTGTTGTGTTATTCCTGGTAGAAGTCTTGAGGGTTTGCTCTAGGCTATGGAGGCTCACTGGCCTACTCTGGTGGCTAATTTCTATTTACATGAGCCACGTGAGTGATGATTGGGTGGCAGGAGTTAGAGTTTTCTCCCCTTCTTTTCCTTCCTTTTCTTTTCTTCTCCTTTCCTTCCTTTCTTTTCCCTTCTTCTCCTATCTCCTTCTTATTCTTATTCTTCTTCTCTTAAGAAGAGAGAGACAGAGAGAGAGAGACTAAGGGAGAGAACAAGAGAGCAAAAGTGGGGGATGTCACCGCCACCGTTGTGCTACGGTCGTCAAGAGGAGGAGGAGGTGGGTGTGCCGCCATCACCACTCGTTGTCGTTGCGTCTTCATCATCGTCACTAATGACAGGTACATGCTTGATAGACCTCCCTTTTCCTTGTTCATGTGATTCCTAAGTGCATGATAGTGTGCGGATGATTGTAGAGATTTTTAAAGGATTTATTGTGCATTTATGGGCATTTATGGTGGTCGTTGGGTTTTTGGGGTGAATGGTGCCTCTATGTTGTTTGCTTGTGATTTCTTGAGCCACAGACAACAGATCCCTGTGACTCTTGTCCCAAATAGTAGATCATATTGAAATCTTCATTTTAGTATTTGGCATGTGTTTTTTGGTTGAATGTGTGTGGTGCACCCTTGGTTCCCATTTTGGGACAAGTTTTGGGTTCTATGTTCGGTTGATTTGGCATGCGAATATTGGTTCAGTAGGCTGATTTTGATGTTAGTTTGCATGAGCCCAGATTTTGACATATCAAAATAAGTCTGGTATACTGAATGAGTTCTTTAATCTGAGTCCAAAACCCTAGTCTAGTCGACCATTGATTTTTGGTCTGCCAAACCAGACTACGAACCTGTTTTTGTGTTTTTTAGGTTGCGTTTTTGGGTATTTAAATAATGTTAATTAATAGATTGGCCTTATAGGTAATTATGGGACATAAATGACTAAGATAATCATTAGAATGATTGTAGGGATTGCTTAAAATGGATTAGCAAGAATCCCTTGAGTATGGGTAGATTAATAGACTATATGATTTAGAAATGCTAAGTCTCTCCACAATAGTTTAGAATGGACAACAGGAATCATGATGTCATCCCTAGGTCTAGATATTGGTTTGGTTTTGGGTGTGGTGCACTGAATGAGGTATTCAATGGCTCTATTTTGAATGTTTGATACCAAGCTAGCTATAGCTCTTGTGAGACACAAGCCATTAGACATCTTACACTTTAGCTCCAGAACTTAAGAGTTCTAGGTGTGATTTTGTATGACCAAGAAACCTAAGCACCCGACTAACCTTGAGGGATGGGAAATACCTCAAGGGTCGTGAGATGTCTACTTAGGATGAGGACCTTGTGTTGTGTAATTCCTCTAGATAATCCTTATCCCAAATGGTGTTTTGTCTTTGTCCCTATTTTGAACAGAGTTTTCGGGGTATATGATTTTAAATGGTATTTAAATGGTTTTGGAAAAATAGATGTTTTGGGAATGGTATTCTAAAGGTTTTGGAAAGGGTTTTTGGGGGACAAGATACCTAAGCTCTTAGTTGACTTCCAGGGATGAATATTACCTTTGGAGTTATGAGTTGTTTTGTATTTTGCGTGGGCCAAGAAATTGATGCTCTCGGTCGACCTTTAGGGATGAGTGATTCCCCTAGTGTTATGAGCTGCTTGCTTAGGTTGAGATTTATGTGGTTTTGCTGAGTTTTGTGGGCTGTAGTTCAGGCTACCGTCCGGGTGTAGAGGTATGACACTCCTGTAGTCTTGGGTACCAAAGTGAGGATGCCGAGAGGGCGTACCCTATGGTATTGTCCTTAGAGAGGATGGCTTGCCCAAGTTAGGTGAACAACTTTCCCTAGTGGAGTTGGCTTCTGAGGGGTCCTTCAGGTGGGATGACTTCGAGATCGATTCGCCCCTTCACAAGGTAGAGAGACCATGGCAATGCAGTGCACTTCAATGGCTACTTATGGCCAATGTTGACTACTTTGTGCCAAGTAATACAACACACTATTGCTTTTGGTTGTAGTTATGCCAGAGTGGCGTTTTGGTTGTGCCTATATGGCATCATACTTTACTGTTCCCTGATCTAAGTAATCAAGCTCTAATCTAGAGTAGACCATGGTGTGGTGGTGTGTTTGGTTGAGCAATGCCTCAGTGTTGGTTTTGGTGATTTTTGCACTTGAGTGGCATAGCGATTGCCTATTTGGCTTTGGTGTTGTTGTGCTGTATGTTTTGGATGCTATTGCGTGCATTCAGATACCGTTGGCTATCTGATCCACATTGAGTGTGCATGGGGTTAGACGATGACTTTTGTGTGTGATTTGGACTTTACTTGGCGAGAATGGCCATTTCAAGTATGCATAAAAGTTTTCAAAAGAGCATGCATATGATTTTGAAAGGGAAAGAAAAGAATTATTTTAAAGACATGATTTCCGAGGTTTTGCTGGTTGCTGGGCAATGGAGCATTGCCCTGTTGTGGTATTGCAACATTCTAGTGGGATGCCTGTATTTGGTTTCCCTTGGCGTTGTTTGCCGAGTTGTTAGGTGGGGTGTATACTGGGTGATTGTTTTAAGTAGTCACTCACGTGTGCTTTATTTTCCTTAGTTTCGCAGATGTATGATAGTAGTGGTGTTCTTGCTAATGCACATAAGAGGAGTCATGCTACCATACATCAGGGATTCTAGTGAATTTATAATTTTAGTTTTATTTCTGTTGTTTATACTTTATAGATTATGTGTGAACATAGCTTAATGCAATTGCAATTGATAAAAGAATAATAAAATGAAAAATATAACTAAGTTTGAGAGATAGCAACTTGGAGGTCATTACAAATTCTCTACAAAAGTATAGTCAATGGGTTAGAATACTTAATGATGACTGGACCAGACATTGCCTTTGTGGTTAACTCTGTGTCCCAGTTTCTCAAAGCAACTTGCACTGATCACCTTCGAGAGGCCAAACGGATTCTTAACTATATCAAAGGGACTCTCAACATTGGTTTCTCATTTAACATCTCTCCCTCCAAGTATCTAGTGGCCTTTTCTGATGCTAATTGGGCCGGTGATCAAGACACGAGATGATCAATCACAAGCACCTGCATTTTTTCTTAGGCAAATTCTTCTTTCATGGATGGCAAAAAAGCAACACACAGTTTCCCGATCTGGTGCCGAGTCTAATATCATGCACTTGCTTCAGCCACTGCAAATATTCAGTGGTTTTGTTATTTGCTACGTGAACTTGGGGTCTCTCTGAACACTGTACTATTGTTGCTTTGTGACATCATGTCAGCCCTTTCTTTGGCTCATAATCTAGTGTTTCATTCATGATCTGGGCACATTGAGATTGATCTACATTTTATTTGAGAACTTGCGGTTCAAGGTGCTATAAAAGCTCGCCACATAGCTACTTCTAGTGAGTTTGATGATATGTTCACCAAGGACTTATCTTGAGATCATTTCACCTACTCTGATCCAATCTTCAACTTCATTCTACTCTACTTCGATTGTAGGGGAGTAAAGGAGTAGCGTAGTCTTGAATGTTCTGGAATTCTATGTATTGTATACATGTGTACAAATACATATATATACCCAGAACAGATGTATACTAAATCTCCTTTAAATAGTGAAGATAAGCCTAAACACTAGGGGGTTTTTCTAGTACTCATCCTCTTGGCCTTCTCTCATGGGTTCTAATCTCTCTCACAGGGAGCACCAGAGTCGATGGAGAAGCCACGAGGTAGATGAAGAGATGAGAAAAATAGGAAAGTAAGAAGAGTATAAGAAAGAAGAGTCAACCAAGGAAGCACTAATACCATGTAGAGATAATGATGGCTGTAAAATGATCTCACACACCACAATGCTGGTGTTATGAGTTTATTTGTAGACCCATGTGTGGGTAAAGCGTATGATACAAGAGAGAATGCAGAGTATATCCATATTCTGAGAAGCACAAGGGATACACAACCTATAATACAAAGACTATTCACTAACAATTTCATGATTTAGTGTTGCAGTATTGTCTACTGGTGGTGTAACATTTAGACTTTTATTTTTAGACTGTGTTGCTTCTCATGTTGTAATATTCTATATAATACTATGTTTTTCTTATCGGACATTTAAAGTCGATGAAATACATATCTAAACTTTTACCAACAAAAAACAATTTCATGATTTCCTTTCCTAAGGGAAAGAATTGGCAATTGTCAACGAAGATCCCATTTACATTGTCACAGGAATAGGTTTTTGCTTGAAAGTAACATGAATGGATTGAATATGGCTTTTCTTGTCTAAATCACCTTCTCAACGGGATATCCTTCTTGTTGTGAAATTTGGCACAAATATACGTGAAATGTAGCACCACGCCTTTTGACTTTTGATGCCAGGCCGTCCATTAGAAACAGGAACTTCATATAGTAAACATGCTTCTTGAGTTTTGCCGTTGTTGGTTATCCCAGTCAAACATCAGTAATACCTCAGAAATTTCCATGGACTTTGTCCAACCCTAGCACATGATGCGCCATGAGAAGAAATATTTCTCTCCTATATCCGTTCTATTAATGTCATGTAGAATCACTTAACGGCTTAACCTACTCCCTTTTTTTTTTTTTTGGCTTCAGTTAGACTTTTGTTATCTTCCTTGTCAATGGAATACCGTGCAAGATCAACTTCACCAGTGTGAAGAAAGAACATTTGACCGACTACATTTGGTAACATGGGAATTGGGGTGCTTTCTTAGGTTCTGGATCCAGGCAGATGATTATTCATAGTCTTCCGGTCGAACTGCCAAATAAGTTGCTTAGGGATACATCAATAAGTCATTACTACGACAACTGTTCTTTAATACAAAGCGGTTTGACTGGTATACCGAAGTGAAGTCTGCTTGACGTCAACTTTGCACAGGTAATTTCTCTCACATTGAAAAAGAAAGAAGAGAATTAGGATGTAACTTTGAAGATATTAAAAGAAATACTAATACCGTTAATAAAAAAAGAAAGAAGAGAAAATATGGACATGATATTGTTTGGCCTATTTCAATCATATGATATCTATAATCCATGGTTTAGTAATAAAGGACTTTATTGCTCGATCTATTATGGACTTAACTTCTCATAGAGATGTAGACGTAACTATTTCAATAGTTTTGAGTCTTCAAGCAAGTTCATAAAGGTTCAAAGTTCATTTTTTTCAAAGAAACATAACTTGCACTTTAATTGTATCACAATCGGGATATATGAGCTTGAAAGATATCTTATATTCCTACCATGCACAAAAACTTAAGTGGTTGAGTAAATCCATGATACGACTAGAACCTTTTGATTTACCATTCTAAGTAATATAAAACAAATGCACCGACTAAACTATTGCCATACATGACACATTTATCACTTACTGGCATCTTTGTGGAAAACATTCTACGCTTAGCAGCATGATATACCGAACGCCCATGTGGAATCTTTTCAAAGAAAGCACAGTTAACCAAACCACTCATTATTGTTGATCGATGTTGTTGAATATATCTAATGATGTTTTTTTTTTGGTAAAATGTTTAGTAGATAGATATATTTCGTCGGCGTTAATGTCAGTAAAAAATACAAAAGTCCAAAAATATTATAGCACCAAGACTCTTAAGTCAAAAATATATCTAATGATGTTGATTTCACTATTACCTAGTCATGCAACGAGTTAGTTCAGGTGGATAACCAAACTGATTGTTGTCGTTTGTTTTTCAAAAAAATAATCTGATTTAGTCTAAAATCACTTATGTTGCATTTGGTTCACTTTTGTATGCAAGAACTTCTTAGAAATCCAGTTTTTCTACGAGAATTTTTAAATTAAGATTTTTGTTGATATATTCCCATCTACTATGATCTTGTTCAATATTCTATTTTTAACCCAACTTCTTGCTACTCATTAACTTGTTAATTAACGAAAATATCCTCTTTTTTTCTACTATTTCTTCCTACTCAACTCTTCTCCTCTTCGACCCCCAACACTACCATTTCTTTAAAGGATGGTCCGTCCAGTGGGTGAGTGGCCGACAGACGACAGCAGAGGCGGCAAACAATAGTAGGTAATAGCAACAGCGATAGCAACAGGCTCATTGAGAATGACATCAGGTTTGGGTTTTGATGTCAATGCTAACAATTATAAATATCTACTGGTTAACTTGTAATATTCAACTCATATTGAGGACAATATTATCATTCATTGGATTAAAATCTAGCATTTTGGGCAAAATATCATTCCTATGAGCTTCCAAAATACCTAGCTTTTGTGCTATGTTTAGAAGCCAATGCTTGAACAGAAGTCGACATTTGAAAATGTGTTTGTTTCGACTTTGAAGAGGAAAATAGATCCCCACTGGAAGTTTAGGCTCGAAATCCAAACCGAGCACTTCCTTAGTCTAATAATAAATCCACATTGTGGTTTTACTAGATGTCAAGAGTTCGAAACCCACGGACATCACTTACAAACACTATTTTAAAAAATAGGTTTAGTTTGAGAATTTGTAAGTTAATAAAAAGTAGCTCTATTCAATTGGAATGTCAATCTTCCTAGATCATATTGAACCAATTATTTATTGTGTTGGGTATGGGTAAAACAATTTACCTGCATCTTTTTGTGGTTAGCTATGGATACTCCTTTACCTTTCAACTGCTTTATCTATATAAATTAATAATATATTTTTAAAATTTAAGTTATTCAATACAAATGATAGTAGTAAATAGCAAGATGAATTGCTTAATTGTAGATGAAATTATGAATTGGTTATACTAAATTAATATTTAGTAATTAAGTTTGTAATAGATTTTAAATGATTCTTATTAGATATATGAACATTGTGCAATTGTGTTTTCTTAATTTAAAAATACCATTGTTATATTAGTTTATGACGTTTATTTAATTACTATTTATGTTATTAAACTCAATATGTGGTGTTTACAAGTGATCTCTATTAATTTTAGTTACATATATATGAAAAGTGAATTATTTATTATATGTATTTTGAGAATTAGATATATTGTATCAATTTATTATCCATTTACCAACTATTACTCATTTATTTTCGTGGGTAAGAAACTAGTATTAGTATAATTATTCTTAGTAGATAATAAAAGTGTATTGGAAAAGATGTTGATTAGGGAATAAGGATAGGGATAAAGCCATATCATATCCATGCCCTACCCATTGACAGCCTTAACCACTAGAGTTTGAATCATTGATAGAAGAGATAAGACACATATGTTTTATTTATATAGAGCTTAGAAAAGAAAAGAGAGATAAGACATGTATGTTAGTCGAGTATTACTATAATTTTTTCTTTGGCTTTTACTTAAATAAACCTATATTATATTATAAGAATTTATACTTTTTAATTACAATGTAGTAGATCAATGTTCTCTTTGTATCTTTATGGATTATTTCTACTAAGAAAACCACAAATTAAACTAATCCAAACGAAAAATTAAAGTTGTATGCTACAATTCATTTTTAATTTATTGCATACTAACTAATGTGGCTCTATATTTTATTTTTCCAAAATCAAATCAAAATTAATTATGTGCACCACTATTTTTACCCATTTATTGCATTTTTATGAAAATATTTACTTTCCATTAATGTTGTAGCAAACTGGATTAGGCTTGTCAACTAAAAATTTGTTTAATTTGTGTGTAATTTATTAACTTCAATAATAGTCTTGTTAGAGAATAATCCTAAAATCCTCAAGTAAATCATCTTCATCAAATATAAGTAAGCGTCTAATCCTATTGATTAATGAGAATAATAAACGAAGCAATGGCTGCCTTAATTAAAAATAACCCTTTAAACATAGTTAATTATTTTTATTATTCTCAAGATCAACTAGTGTTTTGTATTCTCACAACAATTTTTTTATAATAATGTTATTTTAAAAACTAATTACAAAAATAGACTTCCTTCTAAACTATTTTCAAAACTAAGCCTTTTAACAAGATTCAGTAGGCCCTACATGCCCACTAACCTATCATATTTTTTTTTATTTTTCATGAATTCAACAATAACACTAATGAATAAATTTAGCAGTATTAAATACATTCATTACTACGAAATTCTGTTCTTAGAAAAATTGAATTCAGTTTCAACCAAAATTGGCTCTTACAAAATCAAATTCAGTTTCAACTAAATTTGGTTTTTAAAAATTTGAATTCAACTGTAGGTTTAAAATCGAATTCCTTATTTTATTCAACTTCAAAATTTAAACACGGATTGTTGAATTTGGCATGTTAAAAGCCAAATTCATTTAAAATAGAACTCAGCTATGACAGAGCCATGTTCAATCCACTATAAAACCCGCGACAATAAGGCATTTCCAGTCCTCTACACTGAGCTCTTGTACTTGCTCCCACTCCAACCCCCACTCCGATCCCTACTCTAGCTATTTCGATTCACAAACGTCTACATTGTGTTCTACTCTAGTCCCCATTCTACAAGGTATTTCTCTTTCATTTTAAGAGTCACAGTTTCCATCTTCTTATCGTTAGTTACACCTTCAATTTTGGCAATTTGATGCAAAAATTGGGATCTATACAAAGGATTGTTTTTTGTTTAAGAGTTAAAAAATAATTTTTTGTATGTAAAGCCTGTTGTACTTCTTGGAATCCTGTTGTTAATTTTTTGGACTTCCTTTCCTTGTGGGAAAAATATAGCTAAGATATAATAGTAAATGGTGCAAATATATTGTGATTGACAACATCCTACATTGAGTTATACCATGTCTATCCATAATTTTCCAAGGTGTACTCTATTTTCATTTTTGTTGCTGATTATGCTTTTGCCAATCAAGAATGTGAAGTTCTTGTCAATTTTAGGGATAGCTAGGTGACCCATAATTAAATCTTGTTTTGCTAAACTAAGGAATAGAAAGAAATTATTGATACATATTAATTTAGCTAACATTGGGTTTAGACATGTGTTGTGCATATTTTCATGTGTTGTTATCTTCTTTTTTTGTAATTTTGATTCATGTTGAGCTTTTTTAGCTTTACAATGATAATATTTGAACATTTGCTTCTTTGATTTGTAGTAGCAATGTGGCAAAGTGTATGGTACTAATATTAGTTCACTAGAATAGAAATGTTGTTATGGATGAAAAAACTCTAGACTATGAGGATGGTACTTCTAAGTAATCGATTTATATTGTAAAAGTAAATTAATATATTTGAAGAATAAAGTGTTTGAACTAATTGAATTTGATCAACGTTGTTATGATATTAATATATAATGCAAGTAGTCTTTGCATTGCTTATCAACTTGTGCTAAAATCACACATCATGACACAATGGAGGTTATACCGAGCTTAACTGATAAAGTGCCTACTATGGAAGTCCTATCAACATGATTTCTACAAAAAACGAGTTCGACATACAACAAGCAGATCAAGTATAAACTAATAAAATATATCACCTTTAATTCATTTGTATTTGTGTTATTGATCTTCAATTTGATACTAGATATATTGTTTGTAGCATGTGATATAACAACCATATGACTTGGTGCTTATGAATTCTTTGCCAGACATTTGTATAAATAGGTTTGCTGGCTTACTTAAACTTGGATTACATGCTTTGAGTGTATGGCAAGATACGTTCCAAATAGGGCTATACAATAGTTAAATCTCTTGCAACATATACCCAATAACATGTCAATTATCTAAATTCAAACAACACAAGGAAAACCAGGCTTTGATTGGTCCCACAAGCAAAGAAAATATATCATTAACCAGGAAAATCGACGAAATCATATACAAACTCAGAAAGAGAACCTATCAAATGATTCAAAGTAGACCATGAAAGCATACATGGTTTGATATTGGAACATTACACGTTGATAGATAATTAGTAGACCTTCACTGCCAAATATTCATTACCATCCTCATGATTATGTTGGGAAATGATTGGTAAAATTTAATTTTGTTAATATTTTTTGCACTCAAAGGAAAATTTAATTTTGTTTCTTATATGAATAATTTTTCCAATGTAAGCCCATACTATGTATGCCATTGCCAAGACATGGAGCGTATAATGTAGACATACACTCATAATCCAGATGTGCTGCAAAGATCCATAAACATGTACCAAAAAATATTGGACTATTTTATTGAGTTACATATCTCTTAATACTATGACTATATCTTCAGATAAACAGATTTAAGTCAAGGAAGGATGTCGAGCAATCTCTCATATATTCTACCTAAGATAGATGTAAAGGGAAAAGCAGAAGAGGAGTCAGAGGAGTACGGAGGAAGAGGGTGATATCACTTAGGTTTCACTCCAAGTTAACACACTCATCTTCTTTAACGACAAACATAACTCCAACTCGGACAATGAAGAAGGTGGCATGACTTAAGAAATGGATGTAGGACCAAGCCAAGGATGTGGATGTGGTTGAGGAAAGGATCATGGTGAAAAGAAGAAAAGGAAGTGGCCATCTGTATTTATTTGATGTTTTTATGTATTGAACTTCTCTAATTTGAACTTACATCTTTAAGTTTTGTTGGTTGGACTAATTTGTAGTTTGATTTGTAATTTTGAGATATTTGATGATTATGTTAATTTTTAAGTTATGTTGATTGATTGATTTGTAATAAACAGAACTTATATGTTTAAGTTGTTTTGATTAATATGTAATGATATGTTGAACGATAATGAACTGGCACTAATATCAAGAGTGCATATCTAGTTATTTGTTAAGTTGAACATGAGTTGTTTTTTTTTCATATCAAAATATCAAGAGTGCATATCTGGTTATATCTAATAATGAACAGGCTCTGATATGAAGAGTTCTATTCTAGTTTTTTTTGACAGAATTAAGCTATGATACTAGTGAGTTTTGTTTACATTAAATTCGATTATGATACGTTCTATTTATACTAAATTTAATTTCCTAAGAATCGCTGAAATAAATGTGTGTTAATGTCGAATTCATTAAAAATAGAAAAAAACATTGACAAGTCAATTGACATGTGGGGTCCATTTGAACTTTATCAGACATTTAGTTCTAAAAATAGTTTGGAAGGAGGTTTATTTTTTTAATAAGTTTTTAAAATAATATTATTTTGAAAAATTACCTATTCTCACTACCAATTTATCTGGAAAGAGAGAGAGAGAAAATAAAGAAAATAGGCAAGACATTTGAGCCACAAGCAATCCTCCTATGTAAGCGATGTCACCTCGAGCCCTCAAATTAGAAAATAGAGACTAAACAAATTCAAGATTTAATGATAAAATTTTCTTGTCTTTCGGTAGAAACTTGTCTTGTTCCGGTAATTGTACTCAACTCCATTGACTTACCCCCTCCACACCCCACCCCCCACCTTCTCTCTCTCTCTAACACACATGGGCTGATGGGCTTGATTCGCTATGGAGGAAAGACCATCTCATTTTATTAAAACTTTTCAAAGAAAAATCGGAGAGGGTGGTGTGAGGTAGGTGGGCACATGCTGGTGCTGATGCCAGATGGGTTAGACACTGCATATGTTTCATGTTTGGGGGGTAGGCCTGTCTGAATGCTTATCAGCTGTCGGTTGCATGCAAATCACAAATATATATATATATATATATATATGCATATATATATAGAGTACAGTTCTCCTACATGCTCCCTCAAATCTCAAAACCACCAATAAAAACGGTTTCTGGTTTTTTTTTTTTGAATTTTAAAAATCAAAT
>JAMKQA010020212.1:0-17110 GCA_024699735.1 Posidonia australis
CACATGAAACCCTAGATCTGGAGAGAAGAAGGAGGAGTTCTCTCCACACAATTGGAGACAAAATAGGGCTACATAATGCCAAAAGAGGTTACATATTCTGTGCCTTAGCCTTCTTAAATACTAGGACACTTAAATGGTCTAATGACCAAACTAACCCTGAAACAAAGATATAATTCAAGACATATTTACAACACTTCCTAATTATGTCGGAATATTATTAGTTTCCTTGCCTCTATATGTGGGAGGTAAGTCGATGACAAGCAGTTTGGAGAACAAATCCAATTCTAACAATTGACAATCCCACCAATCATAGATTAAACTTTCAAATTCCAAGAATAAAACCAAATTGAGCCATAGTTCAGAAAGTGAGTTTCTTGGGGGCTTGAAACCTTTCCAAATAGGAAGTATGTTTTTAAAAAAAGAAAATAACAGGAAGAGCGTTAGATATTGAAGAAAACATTGTCACAAGGAAATCCACTGAACAAAACTTGATATCTTGACCTAAAACTTTAGAAAAATTGTAGCTTACTGCAATAGAAGTTGTGAATATTAAGGTTCATTGTGGCGACTTTTGTGACATGTATTAGCGCTAGTAAATAATTCATAAATATCTTGTATTAAAAAAACATAAAAGTAATGTTGAAAACTATTAAATGCATAAGGAATTAGAAAGTGAGGTATCTCTATTGCATGTTGAAAATTTCTTTGGGAATATGATGGATGTTGGTCAACATAGTAGGGTTTCCACTTTCTTTTTGGCTTAACATTGGTCCAATGTCACCAATGTTTAGTCGACATGGATCAGCGTGTGATAGGTTTTAGTCGGCACAGACTGTCATATGACCAATATCTCATATCCAGTAGTTCCCCAATGTTAATACTCAAAACTCCTGTCTAAATTCTGATGTATGATGTTTAAAAGCACGCAAATCATGTTCACCCTGGTCTTATTGTGTATTTTTAAACTGTTTCAGGACACTACTATTTGTTCCTTCACAGCAGCTTATGTTTCTTTAATTTAAAATGTCTAATAGCCTTCTAAACAGGTCATGGCTTTGATTGCGTATTTAATGGAGTTTAAAGGAAACTATGGACCACATCTCATAATAGTTCCGAACGCTGTTTTGGTTAACTGGAAGGTAATTTACTTACTCTATTTATTTTCACGAGTTATATATTTATAGTGTTGATTTTCATGTGATAGTCTAACATAGTAGTTACTATTCAGAGTGAGTTGTATAATTGGCTGCCTTCCGTGTCATGCCTGTTTTATGTTGGTGGGAAAGATCAAAGATCAAAGCTCTTCTCTCAAGTAAGTTGCTCACCTGAGTCTCGCTCAGTCATACATGTTATATTTTTAGGTCTTTCTATTGTGTGTCCAGCCACTATGAAATCATTTTTAATGTGGTAGTCAGTAGAAGAGCTATTGTAGAAAGTAGAGGCCATATGATACTATTAAAAAGAAAAAGCGACATCAAAGTGTAGGAAAATCATGGATCTTTGTTAGGGAGGGAGTGGAACTGAAAATGTATACGTTGTAATCCTTTTAACTAATAAAACTATTAACTTAGCACTGTGTAGTAAATACAGAGTCATCTACATGACTCATGGTAAAGTCAACTCATCTTATTGCTTGCCTGAATTTTTCAAACCATGCATGGAGACTCTGTTTGAGTTGATAAATAGCTTTTCTTAAATTGCATACTTTCCTAGAGCATGGTGGGCTTCTAAAAAAAATAAAAATAAATTATGCACTCATTGGGATTCAAATCCACAACTCTTCAATTGGAGTAATAGTTACATATCGAATGATTTATGTTTTGTTCAGTTGAATATGTAGGGTTGCTCTACAAACAGTCTCATGTAAATCTCCATATAGGAAGACGCTCTTGACAATTAATTGGAAAATTGACCAAGACATTGTAACTGTAACTTACACAAGAACTTGAATGGAACCTAAGACAGCTGGAGAAAGGTCTTGAAGTAGTTTACACCATGCGTTTGTAAATCCATTGGCAACAAAATGAGTCTTGTATTTGTGAAATGTCCAAACTAACTCTTGTACCATGTGGAGGAAAATAATCTAATTGCGTAATGAAATTAAAGAGTACAAAGTGTATATATAGACTATGTAGGACATATGGATCTACAAGATTTATTAACCCATCTAACTATGAACTAATAAAACATCTTACTCAACAGACTATAGTCTCATTTCCATTCCATGAGACGAACACCCCCTGATGTTCTTTACCAGATACTAATAATCAGTACGAAATGTGCCACATGCCATTTATATTCCATGAAACATGTAATGCTTTAGGTATTAATGAAATAGATTGAAAAACAGCTCCTTTAGCCATAGAAATTTTAATTTCATAAAACGTCTACATTAAGATTGTATTTCACTTTTTGAGTGAACACAATATGACCCTGTAATTTTGGTTAGTTAAGATAGTCTGGAATCTTTAGTGAATATCTCAAAAGCAAAGTCAAAGCTTGGGGTTAATGCAATAGCATAGATCAATCAAATATGTCATTTGAAGGCTTGAAGCCCATGTCTGTGCGCAATCAATTAAACATATATTGGCTTGGCTTAAAGGACTGAGGGGAGCTACTTTTCTTGAGATTTTGATTAATAACAAGAATTCAGTGTCCATGTGGGTGTTATAATTTTCCTTTACCAAGTCTGCTGCTTATCGTTGCATTCTTGATTCGCTAATATACTGAATCATGTTTGATATTTATTTCTCTAGGAGGTGTGTGCCATGAAATTCAATATACTAGTGACAACATATGAGTTTGTTATGTATGATCGATCAAAGCTTTCAAAAATAGATTGGAAGTATATAATTATTGATGAAGCCCAGCGTATGAAAGATAGAGAATCAGTTTTGGCCCGAGATCTTGATAGATACCGTTGCCAAAGACGTTTGCTTCTTACTGGCACCCCTTTACAGGTATGCCAATCTGCATTCTTTGCTTTTATAGAAGTTTTGGTTTTCCTTACTTAAAAAAAGTATCCATTGTTTCCTACCCCACCATACCCCATATGGTGTAGAGGCATGGATGTTCTTTGTTTTCCCTCACATGACAGTTAGCTTAAATAGTTGGATTGTTGATAAATGGTTTTTCTTTGCAGAATGATCTCAAGGAGCTCTGGTCCCTTCTAAATCTACTCCTTCCTGAAGTGTTTGATAACCGTAAAGCATTTCATGATTGGTTCTCAAAGCCTTTTCAAAAGGATGGACCATCAAATCCAGAGGAAGATGATTGGCTTGAGACTGAAAAAAAAGTTATTATAATCCACCGGCTTCATCAAATTCTGGAGCCATTCATGCTCAGGCGACGTGTCGAAGATGTTGAGGGTTCACTGCCTAGAAAGGTGGTTCTTTTTTTTTGTATATTTCTTTATGATGTTTGTTTATATGACTGATTGAATATTCATCTGTTATGTCTGTAGGTATCCATTGTCTTGCGCTGTAGAATGTCTGCTATGCAAGGTGCCATATATGATTGGATTAAGGCTACTGGTACCATCAGGGTTGATCCAGAGGATGAGTTACGCAGGGCTCAGAAAAATCCGTCATATCAGGTTAAGATGTACAAGAATCTGAATAATAAATGTATGGAGTTGCGGAAAGCATGCAATCATCCTTTGCTTAACTATCCCTTTTTTAATGACTACTCAAAAGATTTTTTAGTCCGATCATGCGGGAAACTTTGGATTCTTGATAGGATTCTTATAAAGCTTCAGAGAGCAGGGCATCGTGTACTTCTTTTCAGTACCATGACAAAGCTTCTGGATATATTAGAAGAATATTTGCAGTGGCGACGCCTTGCCTATAGGCGAATTGATGGTTCAACTAGTCTTGAAGATCGTGAATCAGCTATAGTGGACTTTAACAGTCCTGATGGTGATTGTTTTATTTTCCTATTGAGTATCCGTGCTGCTGGAAGGGGTCTAAATCTCCAAACTGCAGACACAGTTGTAATTTATGATCCAGATCCAAATCCTCAGAACGAAGAGCAAGCAGTTGCTAGGGCTCACCGCATTGGTCAGAAAAGAGAAGTGAAAGTTATTTATATGGAGGCAGTTGTGGACAAAATGTCAAGCTATCAGAAGGAGGATGAGTTAAGGAATGGAGGTATTGTTGATTCCGAGGATGACCTTGCTGGCAAAGATCGATATATTGGATCAATTGAAAGTCTTATACGTAATAATATCCAACAATATAAGATCGATATGGCAGATGAGGTTATTAATGCTGGTCGTTTTGATCAGAGGACAACACATGAAGAAAGACGAATGACTTTAGAGACATTACTCCACGATGAAGAAAGATACCAAGAGACTGTGCATGATGTTCCTTCCCTACAAGAAGTTAACCGCATGATTGCTCGCAGTGAAGAAGAAATTGAGCTATTTGATCAAATGGATGAGGAGTTTGATTGGACTGGGGAGATGATGAAGTATTATCAGGTTCCCAAGTGGCTTCGTGCTGGATCTGGAGAAATTAATGCCCTTGTTGCTAGCTTATCTAAGAAACCATCAAAAAACATTTTCACGGGCAGTATTGACCTGGAGCCCAGAGAAGCTTCTGGTGGGCTTTCACCGAGTAAAACTGAGAGAAGAAGGGGGCGACCAAGGGGTCCAGCTGATAAAAGATACATCTATGCGGAATTGGATGATGAGGATGGTGAGGATTCTGATGCAAGTTCGGAAGAGAGGATTGCATATTCATTGCAGGAAGAAGGGGAAATAGGAGAAGATGAGGATGAAGAATTGAATACTGTGGCTGGTGTTCCACCTGGTAATAAGGATCAATCTGAAGAGGAGGGGCCAATTGGTGATGGTGATGCTTCTGAATTCTATCAAGCTTTGGATGGCACCAGATATAATCATTTTTTTGAAGAGGCTGACTCAGGTTCTTCTGGAAGTCTTTGGTTGAATCGTCTTGCTACGCCATCCACTTCACAGAAGTTTGGATCACTCTCAGCTTTAGATTCTAAGCCTGATAGCATATCCAATAGGCTGGTGGGTACAACACTGACTTGAAATTTTTGCTATTATTTTTTCTTTTCCTTTTTCCTGTGTATTTTGACAGTTTTTCACTAATTGTTTGCTTTTTCAAGTTCAGCCTGAGGAACTTGAGGAAGGAGAAATCGCATTATCTGGTGATTCCCATATGGAACTCCAGTACTCTCAGAGTTCAATTCATGACCGTGATGATGGTGAGGATGAGCATGTTGTGCAGCCAAAATTAAAACGGAAACGGAGCATTCGTTTTCGTCCTAGATACACATTAGAAAGGCCTGAAGTGACAGCTAAAAGTGAAAGGGGTTTCCCCCTGCGTGGATCCCAATTGCCTTTGCAAATAGATCATGATCTTGATCCAGGAGGTGAAGCATTGAATACGCCCATATCTAATAGGCAAGACATGAGAAACTTATCCTTGAAACCGAAGTCTAATTTGCTGTCAAGAAATGTTAGATCTGGTACACCAAGCTTGCATACTGTGGCAAAGACTAATCGTTCAAATTGTTTCTCTGGCTCTGCCGATGATGCCACTGAACATTCTGGTGGAAGTTGGAGTAGTAAAGCTACTAGAGCATCTGGTCATAACTTTGTTAACACAAAGCTTCCAGATGTAATGCAAAGGAAGGTAAATATTTTGAGTTGCCTCTTTTTATCTTTTATTTTGTTTAGTTAAGCTGGAACTTTGATTATTATTAGTTAATGGTTATTCAAATCATTCTCCTTGTCATTCTGTGTCATGCATTGACGGCTGTGTGCTTTGGTGTCTCCAAGTCATGATCAACACAATCAATGCTTCTCTCTTGCCAAAATATCCACTCTCAATTCAAGTATTGCTAGTATAAGCCATCAGCTGACCTCTAAATGCTACTTCTAGATATTGCTACTAGACTTCTCATTTGTTGCTTCATGTTAATGAATAATAACATTATGGTTTCCTCTAATGTCAAAGGTGTGAAAAATGTGACTGGAATCTATTTTAGGTTTTAACAAGTAATATGCCACTACAACACCGCCCCCATCACCACTATGTGGGTTATTTCAACATGTTACATAATTTCTCATTGTAAGCTCTTTCTCAAGTCATCCATTTTTTATTACAATGTTTTTTTCTTTTATTTTCTCAACATGTGGTTAACCTTTTTTGAAAGATGTTTTGCAAATTCCTTAAGTTTGTCAGGTGTTCTCCTGTATGACATCTTTCCAACCTGCAATTTAGAAATGACCAGTGTTTGTGATCTCCCATTTGCCCTTGACCTTTTGATTCTAGTTTACTACTTTGTAGATTTGTTTTTAGAGTAAAGCAATATTCTACTTCAGTTAGCTAAGCCTAAATTGTCTGTAATGACATGTATGGGTGCTAAATTAGCTGATGTTGACCATACTTTCTAGCTCAGTTTATTGACATGTCAATCAATGTAATGCACCTCAACTACATAGAATACCGAGCAGCAGAAAAGTCATCTAAAATAAACTTAAAGCCCAATGGGTGCTACCCACTCTCAGCCTGCATGGATGTCCCTTTTCCACTTGAATTATGAGGCCAACATGAGCCAACTTATTCTCTTCAGTGTCCAAAATGAGATTGATTGTGGGGCTTATAGGCTTTCTTTAGTGAATAAAATCACAATGGAAAAATGAGCTTGTACTGCTCATCTTTAATAGAATCCTATTATATTCTCTTTCAACCATCTGTAAACTACTTATTGCTTGTTGTGTAATTATTTGCACCAATGACCTCTTCTTTTCCAAAAAACATTGTATTATTTCTCGTAAGGCTACACAATGTGCTTCTAATAGACGTGACACTTGGTGAATTCAGAAATTACTGGTCATCCAACAGAGTTTTTTAAGCAGTGAAAAAAATGACCGGGCATAAATACATCATATAAGCATAGAACTCTATAAGTTGCATGTCTATAAGTTTTTTTGATAGTAATATTTATAAATTGAAGTTGATCTGAAAGGCTTTTCTTAAATCCTAAAATGCCGAAACATGTGAAATAACTATACCTTCTGTTATCATTTTCATATGCATTTACCATACTTTGGTATGAGTTATAATCACTAAAATGGTTACCAAGGAGGTAATAAGTCAATACTTACAAAGTTTAAATATTTCCAAATCCTTCTAGTAATTGCAATGGTTAATTACTTTCTAAGCATGAGATGAAATTTCTAACACCACCATAGTTGTGGTCATGGGTTTGAGCCACAGGGGTGGCCTATTTTAGGGGAAAAGAATGGGATTTATAGGGATTTTGTATTTGGGTCTTCCATTTAGTGATTGCATCCAACGGCACTTTTCCTTTTAAAAAAGTGGTTAATGAATGTAAAACATTTCTATTATATATTTTTCAGCTTTGTCATGATTCGAGATCTTGTTTGCGAGAGTGTCTCTCTAACGCACTATGCTTGAGAAGATGTGTCCCTGCTACCCAATTTTGCTTGGAAACTGTCCATCGTGGCTATGTCTTTACATTGTACTAGATACATTATACAAAATAAAATCCCTTGACCTCATGTTATATTGAAACAGAAAATAGTGTTGTTGATAGTTCATATCCTACTAGCAGTGCTGGGCACTTTTCTGTCACCTAAATAATGAGTTCTTCATTTTTTTCCCATATTATGTTTAATTTGCTTGCATATGTGACTAATGGCAATAAGTTCTGAAAAATACTCATATGGGTGGAAGATGGATACATTGGCACTGGTTGTCATACATACACTGAAAATTTGTTTCATTGAATAAATGGTTCTTGTGAACAACCATTTTTACTGATTATATTCTTTTGTTGCAGTGCAAGAATGTGATCTCCAAGATCCTGAGAAGAGTAGATAAAGATGGCGATCAGATTGTTCCTGTCATATCTGGTTACTGGAAAAGCCCATCTGTGGCAACATCCAAAAACCTGTTAGATCCAAGGAAAATCGATCAGCGTGTGGATGGCTGTAAATATGGTGGTGTTTCAGATTTTATAGCTGATGTTCAGTTGATGTTAAGAAACTTGGTTCAATACTTTGGTTGCACATACGAGGTATTTTTTTTTGTCATCTATAAGAGAAACCCAGTTTAAATTAAGATCTACTTGTCAAACAGGATTCTTTCCCAGTTTAATCTATTTCCTTGGGAGTTGGAGTCTGGAATTGTTTACAGTTCTAAGTCTTAACTCCCTTGTTTAAGTAAGTGTGAACTTTCACAAATACTTAAATAAAAGTGAAAACAAGTATATGGGCTTATTAATAAATTAGGGCATACATGGTGTAATGTTCGTCAGGAAAGCCTGGTTGGAGTTGTCAGGCTGAGACTTAATCTTTTATCACTTCACCTTCCATAACCCTTTCTTTTGGTCGATTGGATTCATCTTTTTTTTGGTGCTAACTTTCTATTTTTTCTCTTTTACCTTTAGATTCCTTATGTAAGGGTTTGTATAGACCTGTCAATCTTTAACATGATATGATTACACGAAAGGATACAACACGACACGATAATACGATAAAATTTAGTAATAAATTTTTTAATTATTTTGAAATATTGATGTGATTCATGGTTGACGAACATAATTTTATTTTAACACTTACTATTTGATTCAACACGGTTGGAATTGATTGAACCTAGTTAATACACATTTAACATTAATAATGGATTATTAAGCATTTATTATCAAATTGAATACAAATACATTTTATACATATTTAAAATTATTGCATTATTAGTAATCAAATATAATTTTTAAAAAATATAAGAAATATTGGCAAAAAAATGATAGACACGATAATATGATTAATTTATAACATGATAGATACACAACACAACCTAACTGTTAGGCGTAGTTTTGTACATATGATTCTTTTGGATTATTCATAAACAAATGGATACATCCTGTCCTTTTTTCAAAAAAAAAAGAAAAAGAAAAAAGCCATGCTGTTTTGAACTGAAATGGTGTTCTGCTAACGAGCGGCACCAATTTGCCCATTCTGGATGAGGGCCATAATCCAATTGTCCAAATTTTTAACATAGATATTGATGCCAAATTTGGCTATCCATCGTTGATGGCTTTGTTTGATGTTACACAGGTAAGTTCAGAAGCAAGAAAACTTCATGATCTTTTCTTTGATATCATGAAGACTGTGTTTCCAGACACAGATTTCCGAGCAGCAAGACACGCGGTAACGTTTTCTGGCCCTGGAGGACCTGCACCAGTTCAATCTCCCAAACAGGCTGGTTCCATAAGTAAGCATCACAAGCTGAACAATGATATGGAATCAGAAGCAGGGTCTACAAAAAATTTACGTCGTGGCCACGTTCCTGCTGAAGAAGACATTCGGCCCCAGGGACATGCATCCAAATACCCCAAGGAGTCCAGACTAAGTAGCAGTCAAGGTGTGCCTGCATGCTCACCTCCATTCCCTGCCCATCCAGGTGATTTGGTTATCTGCAAGGGGAAAAGGAAAGATAGGGACAAATCAGCTGTTATGCAGAGGATGGGTCCTGCTTCTCCATCCAACCCAAGCAGTAGGGGTCTGGCGTCTCCACCTAGTCTGGGAAGAGCAGGTCCAGTCTCTCCGACCAATCCAGGCAGGTTGGGTTCAGCCTCCTCATCCAGTACTGGCAGAAGTTCAAGAGTCCCATTTCAGAAGGATCAGCACCAGAGCCAGCACGCAATGCATAATGTTGGGTGGTCACGGCAACGACCACAGCAGATGGATGCCATAGGTGGTGTAGTTGGAGACGAGGCACAATGGGCAAAGCCTGTAAAAAAAATGCGGACAGATGCTGGTAAAAGGAGGCCGAGCCATTTGTGAATTTCATTGTACATGTTGCATTATCTGTTGTAGCAGAAAAATTTTGCCCATTAATTAAGCTCTGGCCTTCTCTCATGTATGGGAAAGATGAGTTTCAGTATTATTAGAATCCATCATCAGGTAGCCTCAAAAGTGAATCTCCAATTGAAAATTTAGTGATAAAAGTTGTAAATTATGTTGTAAGGGTGCTGATCGTTGAGATTTGTAAAGTGCGTCTATTACAAGGAATATTTGTGCAAGATGGAACTGGCATCTCTCTCTATACTACCGGTGCAATTGAGTTTGTGGCTAGAATGGAGGAGCAAATGAGTTTATAAAGACATCTCCATGGGTGAAGAAGATGCCTATGCTTTGATAATCGATGAATATGTGCTTGGAAATGGAGAACCAGGTACCACATTGAATGATCGATGTCTTGGATTTTTTTCACTAAGTTTTTGGTGTCAATATGCTAACTTCTATTTATGTCAAACCACCTGTTAAAACAAAAATTATCTTAATATTTTCGTTTCTCATTTTAATTTACACCAATACACCCATCATCGGTGTTGCTTTCTATTGTCTTTTTGAAACTCGAACTTTTCATAACTCCAACTTAGGTTAAACCTATCTAATGGCTCATAAACTGACGAACTCTTCTTCTAATTAGTATACCCAAGTTATGACTACCTTTCCAATCCTAATCTACGTTACTTCCACCCGTCTTCTTCTTATGTCAAAATGTTTCTATTGTCGTTGTTGAAAGAATACCTCTCCATCGAGAAGAGTTCTTTGAAGAGTTGTTGTGTCTCTACATGACGTCTCTTCTTCATCAAGAACTGTCATTCTAGTTCCTTTGTCGAGGTTGGTGTTGCTGTGGTCTCCTACATAGAGAAGATTCAAAGGTGACGGAGTGGAGGTGGAGCGACGATCTTAAGAAGAAGATAACATTCTAATTCCTTAAATAATAAAAGAATATAATGTTGTAAGAAGAGCACACCGAAGGAGGAAGAAGAACAGGAAATCTCGTAAGAAGGCAAATGAAAAGGAGAGTTTTAAAATAAACTCTTTAGGGTAAACATGTCTTTTTCAAGATGTGTTAAAGGTTCTGTCTAATGCTGTTGTAGTGAAGATCAACTGGAAGGTATTGACATACGTTAAAATAGAAAGCGAAAGTGTTGAGATAAATTTTATTTTAGCAGGTACATTGATGAAAATAAGAGTTGAAACGAGAATATTAACATAAAAATTCCTCTTTTTACACGATAGCATAATGGTCAAGGCTAATCTCAACTAACATTAGGATCCAAATTTAAATTAACCACAACCTCCGTTCAATATTTTCATTGCGATGGGAAGTGCCACTGGTTAATCTCATCAGGAAGATTGAAGAAAAAAAAAAGTTGTGTAACGTGGAGCTAGTAGCCTAAATCCAGATATAAGCAATGCAAATCTTTGAATTACCTTATACCCACCAAGTGCAGCAAGCGAATAGAACAAGGTGATTAACTCCAGAATCTAAGTTAGGACTAATCAAGTAGGACGTACATTAAGCAACCTGATGAAAGTCTTCTCATAAGAAAAAAAAAAAAAAACAGTCTCTTTTAAACTAGACTGGATGCTTGAGATGAGGACACCGATCCGAAGCCAACGGGGCACTGAAAATTGATAGAATTTGATTTTCATACAATATTGTGAAGTATAGGTTTCTATGTCATGCCTGCATCCTCTATGTAGTATTTCTGGAATCCCAACCTAGTTGTGTATCAATTCTCAAATTGTTCTATGAGTTCTATAATTTGTCCAACAATATTCGGGACGGCTGGAATTTTTAACAAGAGATAGAACCTTATCTGGTTAGTGTCCTCGATCAACCATTTTTTTCTCAACAAATCTAGCTGGTGGAATTCAGATCAGAACCCTTGCCCTAACTACTCAAGGACATGCAGACATGCGACGACCAAGAAAAGCACAGCTTATGGTTTATGTCCTTCACAGGTTTGAGATGGCACTGATGACCTCACATTAATTTTATTGGAACCATCACAATTGTTTTTTGTAAACAGTAATTGCATTAATATAAAGACCATAACGGTGAAACCACCGTCAGGTCATCAAAATCCTACAAATGTAGTATATACTCAAAGGTATTATAATAATACATCAAAATGTAGATACTGGTTTTAGTGCAAAAAGAAAATAGAAAGTCTTTTATAATACAAAATTAGGAAAATATACATTTCTTGAGATAACAAGCATGGCAACGCAAACAACACTAGACTGCACTGTCCTCTCATCTACTCCATTCAACATTTGGATCAATAGGTTGGTCTTGATTCGAGTCGGGAGCCGGAACAAAGTCATTGATGCTTGATCCAAAGAACTGCTGTGAATGTCCTAATTAGTTTGCAACATTTTGTTAGTTGACGAAGTTGCCTCTTGTACGGAATTGTCATGATCTAATTAAAAAGAAGTTAGTGTCCAAATATGCTAAAAAACATTATTAACACCTCAAACGTGATTACGGAAAACAACTTCATTTTTTTTAACCAAAGACACTAAAAATTGCTAGAAGCAAAGTATTCCAACCTAGATTATAGATCTAGATCACAAGGTGTTGTCTTAAAGAAAAAACCTGCTTAAGAGGAATGCTAGAAAATAAAGAGTTAGCGTCTCTTAAAAGAAAATTTCATATTATTTTAGATATAGAGTAATTAAAAAAAAGTGTAAAATAGTTTCTTCCTGAATGCCGCGAATGTAACACCCAGGTGGCTTTTGCTTATCCATCTTTATTAGGTTGGCTTAAATAAGGATCTTACCTTAAAAGCAAATCAAGAAAAAACTTTCACTTTGAGTGGCACAATGCTTTTTCAAGTGATATTTTTGTAAGGAGATTGAAGACCTCCATTATTGATAACATTGTAACAACTTTTAACAAAGAAAACCTGTGAACTTAAAGGAATCCAATAGATAGAGTCTTCAAAGGAGGTCAGAGTCAATGTTGAAATAGTGTTCGCTAACTGAGCAAATAGTAGAGGGGGAATATCGGAATTAGATGAGAATAAACTCATACCTAGTCGAGAAAGTGCTTCTATCATTCTAGTCAAGGACTATTTTTTATACTTAGCTAGACTATATAACTTTGGGAACACATATTTAGGTGATAATTGATCTAACCTCCTGTTATGTTAGAAAAGCACGGACTATCTATTCTAGATAGAGTATTGATTAATTCATAATTCATACATATTTTATTCTCATACTTATCTATTTTATATATAAATAATGCTATTCGAGGAGTTTTGTGTAAATTTTGTAGGAACTTGGGGACTTAGAAAGAACTTAGAAAAAAGAATAAAATTGCTAGGAAAAAAGTTTTTTACATGGAAATTTCTATAGCTACGTTGAAAAGTCAAATGTACATTTTTTACATGTGTCAATACTTGGAAAAATATCAACTAATGAGTTGAAGAAGTCAGAGTAGATCCTAGTTGACGTGGACGCCTTTCAGGAGTTCAAATGCAGATCTAGCGCCTCTCAGGTGTCAGAATAGGATATTTTTTACTCAATCTTTGGTGGCTATGATTCTCAGTTGTAAATATCCTATATTTAAAATTTAAATTAAAATTTTGTACTTGAATTTGTCTCTAATGTAAACAAATCTCTGTAAATATTTAAAAAGATCCCTTGTGTAGATTTATAAATCATCTTCTACCTTCTCGGCTTAGAATTTTTATCTGTTATTGTGGAAGAGTCTCTGGTATTTTTCCAGTTGTAATCTCAGGTTTTATTAAAATAATCAATTTTCTTCTTTAACTATGTCTTTTATTCCAAGTTTTCTATTCAAGTTTTTATTTTCGGTTATCTTTGTGTAACTAATTTCTAGATCTAGGGTTTAAATGAAATTCCTGTAATTTTAGATGTTGTGATTAAATTCCTTTTTTGTTTTCTTATGTTTAAATACTATGATTACTTAGGCTAAATGTATATTACATGAATTTTTATTATGTTGATAAACTTTGATAGATTAATATTGATTATAACTTTTTAGTCTATGTTTAGGGATGAATAATTAGGGATAATGTATATAATCTTAGTTTTAAGTTATATCATTCAATTTAGTTTGACTTGTGTGTTTTTATCTAATACTTGATAATTTATGGTACATTACATATAGATTATGCTTGTTAGGATAAAAATCATTTAATTAAATTTTTAGATCATAATGAGAGATAGAGAGTGGATTTAATCATACATCCGTGTTTACATGAATGGATTTGAAAACTCTAGTTCTCTTTTATTCTGAAGTTTTCTTAAGTATTTAGAATCAATCAATTTTTAAATTTGAATTTTTATTCCATTATTAACTGACAAATAATCCATGCTATTACTCTATTCTCTGTGGGATCAACTTGTACTTGTATACATACTACATAGTACGCTGTATACTTGTGGTTAATTAAAACATACACATCAAGTATGTATTAAAAGAATTCACATTCACAAAATATGCCTTAATCTCCTTCCACAAAGGAGAGATGTAGCTAGAGGATGTGTTCAATAAAGCTCTTAGAGATTTATTCTTGTAATATCTATTTCTAATTAGATTACACCATTTCATATTTTCTTTCTTTGATAATAGGTTTCATAACAATTTACATTTAAGCGTTGTATTGAAATTCCTAATATTGAGAATCCCTAACCCGTCCTAGTTTTTGTTTCTACAAAAATCTATGTCATTTAATAAGATGATAACCTCTACTATCATCACCTATGGGCCTCTATAAAAATTACTTCTGGATTTTATCAATCTCTCTTTCTATTCTAACCAAAAGGTAAAGTACCAATAAGTAGTATGTAAGTATGACAAATAGAATAAAATTTAATTGGGTTAGTCTGCCTCCTAATGATAAGTATCTACTTTTCATGGAGTCAAGACAGACGTGTAGTTTGTCAAAACCACAGTCTAATCATTGAGAGAGATTTTCTTATAAGTAAGTGGTAATCTCAAATGATTTAATGGGAGGAAAGCCAAACTACAACCCAGAATGGAGCTGAAATTGACAGCTAAAGGAGGGAGAATCCCTATACTCATAAGTGAAGATTTATTTTCAACTCAGAAACAATTTGGAAATAGCAAAGGATTTTTTTCAAGTTGATTAGATCATCCTCCAAAGATTCCATAAAGAGCAGAGTATAGTCAACATACTGAATATTTAATACCTTTGGGCCATTGTAGAGAATTTAAAGTCTCTGATTAAATTATTATTCATGACCAGCCTAAGCATCCTATTGAGGACGTAGGTGACTAAAATGAATAACAAGGAGGACCGTGAATTTCCTTGCCTGAGTTCGTTGAAGGCACCAAAGTATTCATTTGAAGACCCATTAACAACGACAAAGAACTTAGTAGTGGAGATAGACATTTTGATCTATGAAATTTATTTAGACTCAAAATCAAAACTTGTTACCATATTAATAAGAAAGTCTCAATTTACATCGTCAAAAGCTTTCTCAAAATCTAATTTTATCATCAACCCCTTGGATCCCAAGAAATGAAGCAAATGAAGAGTTTCTTGGACAGTGAGAAAACAATTACTAATATTCCTTTCTTTTAAAAAGACACGTTGAGTGTCATCAATAAGATTGTTTAATATAGACGATAGATGTGAAGCTAGACAATTTACAAAAAAATTGTAACTACTATTAAATAGAATAATAAAGTGATAGTTTAGAATAGTATCTGCACATGTTTTTTTAAGGATAAGAACAATGAAGGTTTGGTTAATATATTTCAAAGTGTCAATATCCTGCACTTCATCAAAATAGTGGAATGTTTGAAAATTATGTTCTGTGATTAGATCCTAAAAATGCTGAAAGAAGCTTAAATGAAACCCGTTGGACCAAGAGATTTGTCCCCAAGCAAAGGAAAAATATACTCTCCCTATTTTCCAAGTCCAAAAAAGGACCTTCAATAGAATCAGGATTAGGCATTTTAGATGGTAATAGTTTCCCAATTAAGCGAAATAGTAGACATAAGTGGTTTGTTAAATAAAGTAGAAAAATACTCTCCAATGGCAGTCTTGATTGAATGATAAGAATCTACTCTGATCCTCCAATAATAAGGAAGTAGTAGCATTTCTACGATGCCTAGCATAAGTAATTTTATAAAAGAAGGAAGTGTTAAGATTTCCCTCTTTCAGTCATTGAATCCTTGATTTAAGCTTCCAATAAATTTCTTGATTTTCCAGGATATGCAAATGCTCAACTCTCAGATCATTCTTTTGTAGTTACAGATTTAAAGATAAAGGGCCAACCTTAACTTGCCTATCAATATTGAGGACTTGTGATTCAATCTCTATGAGTCCAGCTCGACTATTATCCTTGTGAGCAAGAAATCACTACTTAACAGAAAGTTTAGTGTTTTTTAGCTTGTAGGACAGAGTAGCTATAGGATCTACATCATGGTGGTTTTGCCCCCAGTAGTCTCGAGTTAAGGCTTCAAAACCTTCGTTCATTAACTAGATTCTATAAAATCTAAAAGGAAAGGGTCCTAACTTAGGAAGTTTGGTATTAAGATAGATTGGTATATGGTTTAAGATGATTCTTGGCTTACCAGAGCAAACAAACACTGGGAAATGAGACTCTCAGGGTGGAGAAATAAAAAATTTATCAAGCTTGACAAGGATTTTCTCTTATTGGAAATTTGATCAAGTGTAGGAAAAATTATTGAGGGAAAAATCATGGAAATTATTGTAAAAAATGAAGCCGTTGAAGTTTGCCATAAGGGGATATAACACTACAAGAAAAATCAGAATTTGCGAGGACATTTCCTCGCTAAGTCCTCGCTCGTTGTCCTCGCAATAATATAACGAGGACATATAGCGAGGACTTAGCGAGGAAATGTCCTCGCAATTATTTAGTGAGTACATAGCGAGGAAATGTCCTCGTTAAAGTCCTCGCTAATTTAGGTATAAAATACCCTTACGCGGGACATTTAGTTGTCTGCCTCTCTAACCCTAAATCCTTTCATCCGCCCTCTCTCGACGGTGCGTCCTCCGACCTCCGCAGTGCCTCCCCTCTCTCGACGGTGCGTCCTCCGTCCTCCGACCTCCGCAGTCCTGCGACCTCCGCAGTGCCTCCTCGACGGTCCAACCTCTCTCGACTGTCCGCCCTCTCCTGAACTAAGCACATACTATACTTTCTCAACAACACTTCTCTGTTATGTTTTGAACTTAGCATTTATAGAAAATTCTTAAGAAAACAATCCATCAAAATGCGTGA
>JAMKQA010020213.1:0-23156 GCA_024699735.1 Posidonia australis
CATTAGAAACACAAGAATGGGTGCTTGTAAGTGGATGCAATGTTGATGCTAATGCTGAAATGATATGGCAAAAAGCAAAGGAATCCCGCGCACAGATGGAACCACTAGCAGGAAAATGATAAGTTGTCGGACTCATCAACCGGATTATTGAGGTTATCAACATGAGGAGGTGGGATATGACAAGTCAGTCAAGTCTTGTCAACCGGGACGCTAGACAGCTTGACGGTTGTCAACCGAGTAGTTGGGGATACTAGCCCAAAGAAAAGGGCATGACAAACATACTATTTGTCAAGCAAGAAAGAGGGCCACGTCTGCACGAACTTTGGGCATGCAAAGGGATTTCGCGCCTGCGAAAACCCAAAAGAAAAGGATAGAATAGGACCTCGATAGCCCGATCAAAAGGTCAAACTGTTGGATTTCGCGCCTACAAAAATCCAAGGAAAAGGATACGACCTTGACCGCCCGATCAAAGGTCAACTCTGACAGCCCGGTAAAAAGTCAAACAACTGGATTACGCGCTCACGAACATCCAAGGAAGAGGATACGGACCTCGACCACCCGGTCAAAGGTCGAGCAAAAGGAGATGACCTTGACCCCCCAGTCAAAGGTTGACTTTGATCGCCCGATCAAAAGCCAAGGAAAAGGATCTCGCGCCCGCGAGAATCTAGAAAAAGCAAAGGAGATGACCTCAACTGCCCGATTAAAGGGCGACTTTAACCGCCTGGCCAGAAGCCAAAGAAAAGGATAAGGAAATGACTTCGACCGGCTGGTCAGAAGCCATAGAAAAGGATAAGGAAATGACCTCGACCGCCTGGTCGAAGGTTGACTCTGACCGCCCAATCAGAATCCAAAGAAAAGGATAAGGAAATGACCTCGACCGTCCGGTCAAAGGTTGACTCTGACCGCCCAGTCAGAAGCCAAAGAAATGGATAAGGAGATGACTTCGACCGCTCTGTCAAAGGTCGACTCTGACTGCCAAATCAGAAGCCAAAGAAAAGGAAAAAGAAATGACCACAACCGCCTGGTCGAAGGTCGACTCTGACCGCCCGGTCGAAGGTCGACTCTGACCGTCCGGTTAAAAGCCAAAGAAAAAAATAAGGAGATGACCTCGACCGCTTGGTCAAAGGACGACTCTGACCGCCCGATCAGAATGCAAAGAAAAGGATAAGGAAATGACCTCGACTGCTCGGTCAGAAGCCAAAGCAAAGGATAAGGAAATGACATCGACAGCCCGGTTGAAGGTCGACTCTGACCACCTAGTCAAAAGCCAAAGAAAAGGATCTCGCGCCCGCTAGAAAAAAAGAAAAGAAAAGACCTTGACTGCCCAGCCAAAGGTCACACAAAAGGATTTCGTGCCTGTGAAGAAAAAAGAAAAGAAATGACCTTGATGCCCAGCCAAAGGTCGACTCTGACAGCTCGGTCAGAAGCCAAAGAAAAAGATCTCGCACCTACGTGGGAAAAAGAAAAGAAATGACCTTGATCGCCCGACCAAAGGTCGACTCTGACCGCCTAGTTAGAAGCCAAAGAAAAAGATCTCGCGCCTGCAAGGAAAAAAGAAAAGAAATGACCTTGACCATTGGGCCAAAGGTTGACTCTGACCGCCTAGTTAGAAGCCAAAGAAAAGGATCTCGTGCCCGCAAGGAAAAGAAAAGAAAAGACCTTGACTGCCCGGCCAAAGGTCACACAAAAGGATTTCGTGCTTGTGAAAATCAGAAAAAAGCAATGGAAAGAACCTTGACCGCCCAGTCAAAGGTCAAACAAAAGGATTTCGTGCCCATGAAAATCCAAGGAAAGCAAGAGATAGAAGGATCTCATCCACTCGGAACGAGAATCCGAAAAAAAAAAGCGATAATCTCTTGATTGTCCCCTAGGAAGGAAGCTGGCTCAGTTGCGCACTGGAGGGCACGACTGCAAATGTGCTCGCTGCTGGCTCTGTAGCACAGAAACTGGTGCTCTTGCTGAGATGCATATGCAATATCCTCTGAAAGAACTTTGTTGGAGTTCCGATCTCAATTGGCTGTTTGCGAGTTTCACAAAAAGTTGGGGCGTATTTGCAATTTTTCGAAACTAGAGGGGCCTTATTGCAAATTAGCCTGATATGGCAAACTTCTGATGGCTGTATTGCTACTGTGTTGTTGATATCTGAAATTCTGCTGAGTGCTTGCAAGTTTCTGCTCAAATGTGATTTGTCGCACCCTTTGTGGGCTATTCTGCTAATTTCACGTTGTCAAGGGGTTTTCTGCAAATTACCCCACTTGGTAAATTTTTGGAGGGTTGTGCACTTATTTTCTTGACAGTTTGCCTTTTTCATTTTGTAAACTGCTAAGTGCCGAGGATAACAATGCAATTCTTGCAGCCATTCTGCTCTTCGGACCTTGGAAATTAAGGTACTTGCACCGCTTGTGTATGACGAGGCCCACTAGATAACTATCATAATTGCTAAATCATATATGCTGGGGCATCTAATCGTGGTGACACCAAAAACTGTTCTGATGTCCTGCAAGCATTGATTGGTGCACTAATTGCAGAGGATCATGAACATCTGTGGGTTTGAAGCATACCATCCTCGTTGTTGAATATTACCAAGTTTGAAGTGAAATGGCACTTATTATGTGCTACGGCTAGATTCTGGAAGCCCACTTTCCATGTATTTTGCTTCAAATAGACAGAGCTTACTCTCTCCTTGGAAGAAGTCCGACGAATCTGCGGGCTATTGCTGTACATGTCACTAGCCAGTTTCATGTGTCGTGGTAGCTATGCTTCTGTGTTGCGTCAACTGACAGGCTTATCCTGAGGTGCCTGCGAGAAGCGTCATCTGCATGCTCCCAAAAGTAGTACTGTCCCAATGATCTTCTTGACGTAGAAAGGCAACTGGCATGCCCCTAGTCAAAGACCTACTTCCAACCAAAGAGCAGTTAACATGCTCCTAGTTGAAGATCCCTTTCGTTTGCCAAAATTCCGACTCAAAAAGGTAGCTGGCATGCCCTTCGTTGGAACGTGGACAAACACCTTCCAAAGCGATGCAAAATGCAAAAGTGGTGTAATCGAAAATGCTAAATGCCAAATGATTTATGCAAGACTCATAAAATGGAAGTAAGATTTATGCATGGTGTATAGAAGATATGCCCTCAGTGTTGAGGAAGCCTTTATCGCCTGCTACAAGGAACTAGAATGTCCTCAACTCACTTGGTGCTACCTGGATCCCTAGGTTTATGGTGGCTCACACTCAACCAATGGGCCTTCATCGCTTGATTTATGGTTCCTAGAAGTGTTGCTGGCATGGCTCTCACTCATGCTCGGAGGCATGCAGGTCGACTCTACCATGGTGCGACCAAGTCCTCGCGCTTTGGGACTAGGTCGAGGTTATAGGAATACTGTTCGAGGAACACCTACGTAAGGTCGTCCCAAGTCCTGATGGTGGCCATGTCAAAGCAGGTGCACCAGGATGGTGCGCCAGGTTGGTGCTCTAGCTAGGTGCGCCAACCTAGTGCGCCATGGCGCGGAGGGCCCTACACCTACTTTTCTCGATAATTCCTTTTTCTTTTACTCCCTCAAAGGCATGCTGACTTACCCTATCCCTACTTGGAGGTCATAAACACCTATGCTGGTGGATGGCTGCTTTCTTTTCTTTTTGATGTAAAAGGGGTGGCTAGTCCCTTCGAACATATGGGCTTTGTAGGTCTATGCTTCGACTCCTCTCCAAGTTATGTGAAAGGTATAGAGTCGTCCTGCATGCCTCTCTCATTGGAGCCAACTTCTATCTTCATATTTCTTTTGTGCTCCAAAGTATATATATTTTCTTGGCTCAAACTCATTCATGACCTATCATTTTTTCTCCCTTTGGAGGTATAAGCCCCATAGGAATTTGTACCTTTTGTCCACTTTCCCACGAATACTGGCTCCCTCACTCCCTAGGTCACATAGGTAGTAACACGTGAGGAGGATCAAACTCTTCCTAAGCAGGCTGGCTTCCCGATTTTCCTCATCGGGCAATGGTTATGCTAATGTTTCATATTATGCTTACTGTGTAAATGAAAAGAAAGTACAATGCATATGACAAGATTTAGGTGATGTGCGGATGCAATAAACAAGAAACATAGCGATGCATGGCCTATAATGGAATGTTTTGCAAGGCTCGGGAGTGGCCGATGATCGCTAGTAGTACTTCTCAATTAGGAGGCGCTGACGGCTCCCAGCTGACTGGAGATTAGCGCACTCTTTTTCTGATTGAAGGACCATGATTGAAACTTGGTCCCGGTGATTCTCACTGCGGTGGCGAAACAAATGTTTTCCCCTCCCTAATTCTGTCATGCTCTGCTAAGTCCTCCACAAGCACTTCTAATTGTTCTTGGAACAAAATGTCCAGATCTCCAACTGTATCATCTGTCAGGCTTTCTGAGTCTGCCTTCTGAGTAAGATCTTGTGCTGCTGCTGCCTGACGCACTACCAACTGTTCTGACTTTGCTAAGCACTATCCAACTCTGAAATGCTTATAGGTCTGCTCAAACAATGAATGACCATTCTCTAGAAAAATTAAACAGCTTGAGGCTATGAACAAACTTTGGCTTGGATTCAAGATGCCTGCATTGGTGAAGTTAGTTGAATCGTGGGAAATGATCATCTTGGGGGACTTACCAAAGCACGGCGATCTCTTCTACTAGTATTGATAGTCGTGTCCCAATCTTTCGTGCTCTCTCCATTCTTCCACCTTGACTGATTCGACGATTCCATTGCCACATCGCCCAAGGGGTTCCTTTCTCGTATCCCCACTTGCGACACAAGTTTATGACCATCAAACGGGGATCACTACGAATGGCCAAATGGCTGACATGCTCGAGAGCAGGAATGAAATTAACCAGCCCAAACTGGTTGACATGGTACAAAACATTACAAGTTTAAGGCTCGAAGTGGACGAGGTTTGGTGCTAGAGTAGAGACAACCTCAATGGTAGGACGAATCAAACTAATTGACTCCTCGGAAACACCAAGGAAGGATAGATACAACTAGCATAAAAACAGTAGGATGAATAATAGATCAGATAGAATCAACAAGAAAAATGGAATTAACTCCCGAGGGGCCTGCTGCTCCCGAGGTCGAATGTAGAGGTAATGGTAGGCTAACTTGTTGGGTTGTGCTGGTGGTGCTTGTGTGGCTGCTGATGTGGGCTCGGGGCCTGACGCGTGCGTTCTAATAACGATGACCTTCTAGTCAATCAAGTCATGGATTGCGTTCCTTCGTGTAAGATAGTTGTCCATCGAGTGGCCTGCGACTCGATGGAAATTGCAGAACACGCTCGCATTATACCAAGCAGGAAGCAGACTTGGTGGCGGACGAATCTCAGGGAGCTCCAAAAGGGATTCGACTTTAGGTAACACCATGCTCAACGACTCCACTAAAGGGGTATAGTGGCACCTATCATGGCGTTGCTGCCTTGGCTGTGGATGTACCAATGGCGGGCTCTTCCCCATAGGTGGGGTAGGATAAACTGGAGTGACAGTGGGAGTGATGTATGATGCATGAGGTGCTTCAAGTGTGGGTGTGGGTGCATAAACTACTTGGCGCTGCGAGGGCGGATGAACATTCGCCGGTGCAGCAGGGGATCTAATATAAGAGATTGCATCCCTGGAGGGGTCCTGCCTCTTGGGTGGATTGGCATTATGGTTATTATTGTTGTTGCTGCTGCTGGTGCAACTATGTGAGGAAGTGGCTTGCTTGGCAAATACAGAGAGTACTGGAAAATTGCCGCCCCACAGTGAACTCTCAACAAGGGCACTTGCCTGAAGCAAAGCAGAAAAAGTGGTGACTGGCTGTATGATGAGCAGAGCTTCGACTGCTGGCTATGCTCCTCAGATCACGATCTCAATAGACACCTCATCGGATGGTCTATCTTTGACATGCGAAGCCAAGAACTTCCATCGTCCAACATACTCCCCAATTGTTTCCTGGGGCCTCTGCTTAATTGCGACCAAGTCCTCGCGCTTTGGGACTAGGTCGTGGTTAAAGGAAAACTGTTCGAGGAACACCTACGTAAGGTCGTCCCAAGTCTTGATGGTGGCCATGTCAAGGGAGGTGAACCACTTCAACGCAGGCCCCGTGAGACTTTTCTGGAACAGGCGGATTAACAACCTTTCGTCAGCTTGAAGCTGAGCGAGGTCACCGTAATAGACCTTGAGGTGGGAAATCGGGCAGCCCCTACCATTGTATTTTTCGAACTCCGAGATTTGAAAGTTCTATGGGAGAGTCGCCTTTGGAAAATAACAGAGGTCCCTAAATTGGTTGGACCGGCGGTCCACGCCTTGCACTTGTCGGAGTGTGCGCTCTAAATCATTGACCCTTGCAATGAGAGCGTTTGGAGCTATTGTAGTCACGAATTGTGCAGCCGAGGCAAGTGCCACGTACACTGTATGGGTCGCCCCTAAGGGCTCCTCCGAGTTCACCATTCCGCCGTCTGGTGCTACGGTAGGATGGCCAGTGTACCCGTGCATGGGTGATGTGTGCTGTGGGACAAAAGATGAACCCTGTGTCTAGTACATGGGTAAGGATAACGTAGGGAGTGGTGCTACAAGAGGTGCATAATGCGGGAGCAAGAGCTCTTGGACCGGAATGGCCCCTGGTACTACGCTCACGACGGGTTGTGCTCCCGTTAGCCTAGAAGGCTGGCCACCAGATAATGGAGATGCATGCTGTGGTGGTGTTGCAAATGGCAATGTCGACACCCCTATCTCCGGGGAGACGAGGGATGGCGATGACTGTAGGGGTGGTGCAGTGGGTGGAATCTGGGGTCCTAAGGCTGGTTGCAAAGGCAACTCGAGAGTCAAAAAGGACAAACCTTAAAAGGGCTGGAGCACCAGTGCTAATCCCTACAACTGCTGGGCGAGAGCCGACATTTGTTGCAATTGCACGGTCATGGGATCATCACTAGGGGCTCCAAAGGATGGCGGCAAAACAGGGACAGAGGAGTCAGGAAGTTGAGACCCCAACTGTCCAAACTGGGGAGAAGCTACTACAGAGACAGTCGTAGTCGGAGGGAGGCTAGAAAACACATAGCCCTGAGGAGGAGCAGCAAAAGGAGTATGGGAGAAGGTCATGGGAACAGCATTAACTGTTGAGGCCCCAAAAGCAGCAGAAGACCAAGCTGATGGTCACGAAGGTGGGGTAGCCACAGGGACACAGAACTAGGGTGATGGAGGTCCTCCGGACGCTAAGGCAGTGAAGGCAACAGTGATAACAGGGACAAAGACAATGGAAGGGTACGCAGAAACGGGGACCTCCACCAGGACAGCAGAGGAAAGGGGCTCGCTGGTTTGCTGGGCCATAGTGGATCACGAGCGGGTACGGATTGGACTACGGTTGAGAACAAGAGGACGGATCCTAGGATGAGCTATTGTCAAAGGTGATAGATAACTCGAGAGATGCGGTCGGAAATCGTGTCGTACCAGGTGTCAGTGAAAGGAAAACCTCGAGCTCTAGCTAAGGAACTCGCACACTGATCGATACTCTATGTACAAAAACAAACAAACAAGTGAGAAAAGATGCAGTGCTTAAGGTGGTATGAGATGCAAATGAATGCTTCTAGCTTGCGCTCTCACACAGTCTAGGGGTGTCTTACCAAGCCACCTACTCCGGGTTCACACAGGGGTAAATGGGTCTCCGACTCAAGGTTAGAAGATAAAGGTTCCCGTTCTAAATCCTAGCCAAAGCTTAGGCAGTAAATGGGTGGTGCATTTGGGGCCTCGTCCTCTACCAAAGCAGTAGGTTGCACCCTCTACTAACATCGACACGACCCCGGAGAAAGGGGGACATGCCGGTATTTCATCCCACACCAAAGCCATAGAATGATAAAACCGGGAAACGTCCTTCGCAAACAATAGGTGGACTCAAGAGATGAGAAGATGCATACCCTATATGATGAATGCAAAATATGCTTTAAGTCTTCTGCTGGTATTGATACTTGTATCCGTGCTCTCTCTGTTCTTCCGCCTTGACCAGTTCGGCGATTTCTTGGCCGTATCACCCAAGGGGTTCCTTTCTCGTATCCCCACTTACGACACAAGTTTGACCATCAAATGGGGATCACTATGAATGTTCAAGGGCAGGAATGGAATTGACCGGCTTAAACTGGTTGACACGGTAATGAACATTACAGGTTTAAGGCTCGAAACGGACGGGGTTTAGAGCTAGAGCAAAAATTGCCTCAATGGTAGGACAAATCAAACTAATTGACTCCTCAGAATCACCAAGGAAGGATAGATACAACTGGCATAAAAATAGTAGGACGAATAAAAGATCAGATAGTATCAACAAGAAAAATAGAATTGACTCCCGAGGGGCCTGCTGCTCCCGAGGCTAAATGCCAAGGTAATGACTGGCTAACTATGTTGGGTAGTGCTGGTGGTGCTTGTGTGGCTGCTGATGTGGGCTTAGGGCCTGCCGCCTACGTGCTAATAACGATGACCTTCTGGTCAATCAAGTCCTGGATTGCGTTCCTTAGTGTAAGACAATTGTCTGTCGAGTGGCCTGCGACTCGATGGAAATTGCAGAATGCACTCGCATTAGACCAGGTAGGAAGCGGACTTGGTGGCAGGCGAATGTCAAGTAGCCTCAAAAGAGATGTGACTTTAAGGAACACCATGCTCAATGGCTCCATTAAAGGGGTATAGTGGCGCCTGTCACGGCGTTGTCGGGTTGGCTGCGCATGTGCCAATGGCGGGCGCATCCCCACAGGTGGGGTAGGATAAATCGGAGTGGTAGTGGGAGTGATGTGTGAGGCATGAGGTGCTTCAGGTGTGGGCATGGGTGAATAAACAACTTGGTGCTGAGGGGGCGGATAGACATTTGACGATGCAGCAGGGGATCTACTATAAGAGACTGCATCCCTGGAGGGGTCCCGCCTCTTGGGTGGATTGGCATTATGGTTATTGTTGTTGTTGCTGCTGCTAGCACCACTATGTGAGGAAGTGGCCTGTTTGGTAAATGCAGAGAGTGCGGGAAAACTGCCGCCGAGCAGTGAACTCTCAACACGGGCACTAGCCAGAAGCAAAGTAGAAAAAGTGGTGACTGGCTATATGCTGAGCAGAGCCCCGACTGTTGGCTGTGCTCCTCGAATCACGATCTCAATAGACTCCTCATTGGAGGGTTAATCTTTGAACTGCGAAGCCAAGGATCGCCAACATCCAACATACTCCCCAAATGTTTCTTGGGGCCTTTGCATAATAGCGACCAAGTCCATCTGTTTTAGGACTAGGTCAAGGTTAAAGGAATACTATTCAAGGAACGCCTGTTGTAACCATGCCGGCGACAACCTTGGGCTTGGCACGAAAGGCCAAATGCGCAAGGATCGGCAAAGTCACGGTAGAAATAAAAATGAAGTGCAGGAGTCGCCACCTAGTCTATTAAAATGGAAGACGACGAAAACCATTAAAAAACATTCAAATCATGCAAATAAACCAATGGAAAAGAAAGTCTTAAACCAGAAATGGGCAAGGATCCCTGTTACGCACGAGGAAGGTATTAGGCACCTTCGTGCGCCCGAAAAATCGGTCTTTCTATGGGTTTCTCATTTACTTATATGGAATGTCGGCTTTTTAGCCATTTCTGTATGCCCGAGGGCGATATGCCATGCCATGATAGGTGTGAATGGTGTCTTATGCTAAATAAGAGTGCATGGGATGTGGGGTGTGTCCTAATGCTCATAGGAATCGCTCGTATAGTGGGTCAAACATTGATGTAAAGATATTGCATAAATAAGATCAAGGATCTAGGAGCTCTGAGCGATTTTCTTCCTTGCTTTACTATATGCCAAATGTGATCTAACATGCATAAAAAGGATTGAAAACAGAGTTGGCTTTTCCTGAAGTATCCAGGAAGAAAACCAAAAAAATCCAGAAGCAAATCAAAACAAGAAATCATGCTAAAAACTATGCGAAAGTTGCTGTGTGCTATTGAAAACAAGCTGATGCTCCTGTTAGGTGCTCTAGTGGGGTCCAGAAAGATGTGCCAAGGAAAACATAGAAATCCATGCAGTGCAAATGTCATATAAGTGCGTTACAGAAAGTTATGCAAAAGTCCTTGTAAACTTGGAAAATATACTTTGAAAATCTAGACCAATGCAAGCATGAGAAGATATACGAACCTTTTGCTCAAGGGCTGCAAGCCTCACACAAGATCACCTTCTATTCATGCCAAATGAAAGCAACTGTGTTCAGCCATGTCACCTGGATCATAGGCTGATGCATAAGAATCTCCATATAGGAGCAACAGGCAATCAACCTACCAGATTTCAGCCATGGGTTGAGTATACAAGGTGCAAAAAAAAAAAGTCTTAAAACAGTAGCATCTCAAGATGAAAACATACATGCGAAGACTTGATATACCAGATCATAAACACCAGGAAAACCAGAGTTAAATTCATCTGAGAAACAATGCAGATTGAGAGGCAAACACGGTGATTTGCTATCTAACCAGTCTGGTGCACCAAAAGGGTGCGCCAGAGTGGTGCTCTGGTTTGGTGCGCCACTCTGGTGTTCCAGAATGGTGCTCCCCAGAAAATCTGAATCAGACTGCAGTCTGATTCAGAATCTGGCCTAGATTTTAGAGATAATTGATTTTTTTTAACCCAGATTAGTTTATACAAATGATAAGAGACTAAAACATGATGAAACAGTAACAAATGAATATCTTTTATCATTTAATTCCAAATCATATCAAATCATGGGTTAATGGCAGAAAATACTTGCATGAGATTCAAGAAGATAGGAAATGAATGTATAAACTTAACAACCACATATAAATGATGAATACACAAAGATTATATTTGCTACTTACCTCCTAGCATGCATGCTCATGAATCATGGTTCCTTGTATAAAGAAACAGAGAAGAAAAACCACTCATAGGAATTACATGATCCAGATTTTTTATCATATAGATCTTACATGTAGAGTATCTGGCATACGAAACGAGCATCTTATCATAAAAACTCTCATGTAAACAATAGAAACTCAGATTTATTTATGAAGCTGATGGCATATTTTATTTGGTGCAAGAACTAAGATAGAAGGAAGGAGAGGGACCTACCTTGTCCTCGGCGGCGCTACTCCTCCTCCTCCACCTTCTTTCCTTTCCTCCTTTCTTCTCCTTCTCCTTCCCCTTCTTCCTTTCCACTTGTCCCCTCACCTCCTCTGTTTCCCCTGTATCCCCTTCACACACGCGTCGACAGAGAGAGAGAGGAAGAGGTCGAGAGACCGAAGCGGAGGGCTGTGGTTGCTCGTGGTGGTGTGCGGAGCGCACGTGGAGTGCCTCGTGGCCGTGGTTGCGCCGAAGTTCGCCGGAGTCGGTCGAGGATCTTCGGAAGCATTTCTCAAGTACGCATCTCCACTCCTTGCAATAGAGAACATGGAATTGGTAGAAAATGTTAGGATTGCATGAAATCTAGGTAAATTTCCTTTCCTAGAATTTATTGTGATTTATGGAGCATTTATTGACATTTTTGGCGAAAGGTGTGTTTTGGGTCCTTTTGACCCTTCTGCTTTTGTGATTTTATATCTTGATGCATGGTAAATGGATTTTAGTTTTGTTTGTTGGGTTTTGGAGTAGACTTAAGGGTCTACACCATATGTTTTATGCAAGATTTTTGGTGTTTATTTACCAGGTCCGATCGGAGGTCCCAGTTGGGGCGATTTCGGACGATAGGATTTGGGTCGTTTTCTGGTTTCGTAGAATTCGACATACCGGATGTAAACAGCATACCGAATCAAGAGATTTCGGCATACCGATTTCCGCTCGGCATACTATTTTTCTGTCAGTTTTGGTCCTCTGGTAGGAATTCAATCATCCGTTTTTGGACGGTGTACCAAATTTGGCTTGAGTGTTGACCGTTGACCCCAATTCGGTCGACCGATCTAGAATCAGCATACCGAACCAGGGGATTTCGGCATACCAAATTTGATTTTCGGCATGTCGATTCTGGGTCAAAGTGAGTTTGCAAATGTGTTTTCGATGGCTTTCTGGATGCCATGTTTTGTCCCTATGAGAGGGGATTGTGGGTCATCAGTGGTGGTCTTCTAGAACACCTGATGCGCCATTTTACCGAGATTTTGAAAGAATTTTCAAAGGATATGAAAATGGTTTGGAAAATGGATATCAAAGGAATGGTTGGACTGGTTTGGAAAATGATTTTCCTGGTTTTCTGTGTGCGAGTCGAAGCAGCGTGGGACCGTGTCGTCGGGACTAGGGAATGTGACGACATTCTTGGTTGGTTGGGCGCGATGTCCCCTGTTGAGGTCGTGGGGTCGAGATACCTGAGGTTGAGGGGCGTCGAGTCCTAGAGGTATGAGACTCCTTGACTGTCGTCTCGAGGCTAGGGTTGTGGTCCGCAGGTTGTGGTGTCCTGTGGCATGACGAGGAGGTATGATACTCCTGCTGTCGCTGTGAGCACTGAGGCTCAGGTGTTGTCGGGTGTGGAGGTATGACAATCCCTCTTGAGCACCGTCTGTGGAGGACGTCGTGAGGAGGCGTACCCTGTGGTAGCCAGTGCAGGTGGGACACGTGCCTCGTAGTTGGTCGCGTCTTGAGAGACAGGACAGCCTTCCTAGGGAGGGGTTGGCTTTTGAGGGTTCTCCTGAGAGAGGGGAATCGCGAGATGGTGATCGCTCCAGCATGAGGTGGCTTCATCGTGGTAGTGCAGAATGCTGGGGTCGCTCCTCGGTGGATTGCGTGTGGCCAGAGTTTGGTTGCCTGGCGCTGGCTTCACGACTCACTGTGTGTGGTTTTGGCCATCGTGGGCCGTTGCTTGTGGTTCTGGGCTAGTAGAGCCCTGGTTTGTGGTTTTGGCCGGTGTGGGCTTGATTTATGAGGTTTAGAGAAAAGTGTTTGTGAAATGAATTTAAAAAGGAAAATTGATTATGGTTTTGTTTTCCGTGGTTTTCGTGGGATGCGTACTGGGTGACTTTGATCACTCATGTGTTTTCCTTGTGGTTTTGTTCGCAGGTACAGACATGCGTTTGGCTTAGCGTAGTGCATATAGTCTGGAGTCTACTAGCTGCACACACAGGTTCCTGGTGGTTAGATATTTACTATTTAGCTTTAGTTTTCTGGTATTTTAATTTGTTTAAATTATTGGGGAAAATTTGGGGCGTGACAGATCTGGTATCAAAGCGCCAGGTTCACTAGGTTGCACGACACCCTAGGTGTCCGATCTAGAGACTCCATAGGTTTTGCATGCATGGTAGGGTCTGCACCTTATTTCTCGGCATGGTTTTCTGGTTGTTGCTTTGTCTGTGGTGAAGGTACTTTGCCTTTCTCCGGCAAGTTGCCTCCTTGTGGTCGTAAAGGCAAGGCCCCTATCGTGGAGACCGAGTCCCGAGAGGACGCAGGCAGATGGAAGGCAGTTCGTGTGGAACTAAGGAGTTTGGCGCACGGGATTTCCCACGTGTTCACCAAGAGTAGTGCTAGTGGACAGTTGGGTGACCCGTGGCTGAACCAGTTCACAAAGCTTCGTCCGCCGTCGTTCATGGGCAAGGTCGGTGCTGAAGAGAGCGAGGCCTGGCTGGAGAAGGTGGTGAAGATGCTGGAGAGCTTGGCATGCCCAGAGGAGCATTGGGTGTGGTTGGCGACCAACATGTTGGATGGTGAAGCAGATAGGTGGTGGAGGTCTGTGAGGCGGCTGAAGTTCCCAAACTCAGTCACTGCCAGTATCCAGTGGAAGGATTTCAAGGCAGCCTTCTATGACAAGTATTTTCCCGCTCATGTGAAGGAGCAGCTTCGTCGAGATTTCCGGAGTCTGGAGCAGGGCAAGATGTCGGTGCTCGAGTATGAGACTGAGTTTGCCCGGCTGGAACACTTTGCTCCTGCCTATGAGTCTGAGGAGGAGCGGGCATAGAGGTTTCTGGACGGCTTGAACCCTGGGCTACGTGTGAAGGTGTTGGGTTGTAGGTGCCAGACTGTGGAGGACATGGTTGGGATGGCTTACCGCTTTGAGGCAGAGCATCAGAAGTTTCTGGAGAGTCGTCCCAAAGGGAAGTATAAGTCTTCTTTTACCTCCCGGTTCTCTTTCTCCGGTCCTCCAAGTGCTAGCAATTTGGGTAGCCCTGAGATGAAGCAGAAGGCGAGGTCCAGTGTTTCCTCTGCAGGTCGATGGAGTTTTGCTAGGGGTGGCGGAGCTGGCTTCAGTCAGACAGGGTCCAGTGCTCCTGGTGGGAACCAGTGCTTCAACTGTGGTCAGGTGGGCCACATCGTTGCATATTGTCCTCAACCTAAGCGAACACCCTCACCAGTGGTGTGCTATAATTCTGGGAAGGCGGGACACATTCAGAGATCTTGTCTGGAACCGCCTAAGAAGGTAGGAAGCGCACCGTAGCAGCTGTCTAGGGGACGGGTGTTCACTATTGCAGCTCCAGGCACTGGGTCTTTGGGGGATGTTGTTGAGGGTAAGGATGCATAGTTGGTTCTATAACCCTCTGAGATGTGTTGTAATCTCTTTGTGATCTAAACATCTGCCTGATTGAATGGATGTGTGGTGTTGTTTTGTTTGGCCATTAGGTTCTTTTATTATGGCTGGCCGGATGGCCAAGGTGTTGTTTGACTCAGGGAGTTCCTTCTCCTTTATCTCTGAGTCTTTTGCAGTGGAGTTGGGTGAGAGACGAGCTTGACTAGCCTTTCATCTCAGCGTGGCGACGCCGCTGGGGGAGCACAATTTGGCATGGAGATATCTACGGTCTGTCGACTTGACGCTGAATGGTAGAGAGTTCGACGCCAGCCTGATAGTGATGGACATGCAGGAGTACGATGTGATACTCGACATGGATTGGTTGGTGCAGCAGTCCGCTTTGATCGACTGTGCTCGGAGGAGAGTTTATTTTGGGTCTCCTGAGGATGAGTCCTTCTTTGTGCAAGTTGGGTGTCAGGGTGAGCCTAAGCTCGTCGTTTTGGCTATGAAGGCTCATAAGTCTTTGGTCAGGGGTTGCGTGGGGTATCTAGCTAGTATGGTCACCTCCATTTCTCTTGAGTTGGGTGTTCACGACATCTCTGTGGTGTGTGAATATCCCGACGTTTTCCTTGACGATTTGCCTGGTATGCCACCACATAGGGAAGTAGAGTTCTCAATTGATCTGATCCCCGGTTCTGGTGTTGTGTTGAGGCCTCCTTATCGCATGGCGCCAGCGGAATTGCGAGAGCTCAAGACTCAGTTGCAGGAGTTGCTGGACAAGGGATTTATCAGGCCGAGTGTGTCTCCATGGGGAGTGCCTGTCTAGTTCGTTCGTAAGAAGGATGGTTCGCTCCGACTGTGTATAGATTATCAGATGCTAAATCAGATTACGGTTAAGAACAAGTATCCCCTGCCCCACATTGATGACCTGTTCGACCAGCTGCAGTCTGCATCGATGTTCTCGAAGAATGATCTAAGGTCAGGGTATCACCAGTTGAGGATCCGAGGCCCAGACATTCATAAGACTGCTTTCCAAACGCGGTACAGGCATTACGAGTTCACGGTCATGCCTTTCGGCTTGACTAATGCACTGACTCTGTTCATCGATTTGATGAACAGGATTTTCACCCTTTTCTGGACCAGTTCGTTGTGGTTTTTGTTGATGACATGCTGGTCTATTCTCCCGATGTTGAGACTCACGCCTTGCAACTGAGGGCAGTTTTGGATACTCTGAGGCATCATCAGCTGTACGCCAAATTCTCCAAGTGTGGGTTCTGGCTGAGCGAAGTCATGTTCCTTGGCCATTTGATTTCTGGAGAAGGCATCAGAGTGGATCCTGCCAAAGTGGAAGTGGTGAGTGGTTGGGAGCGACCCAGGACTGTGTCGGAGATCAGGAGTTTCTTGGGTCTGGCAGGCTATTATAGGAGGTTTATCAGGGATTTCTCCTCCATAGCCGTGCCTTTGACAATGTTGACCAGGAAGAGTGTTCCTTTCTGTTGGTACCAGAATTGTAAGGTGAGTTTCCAAGAGCTGAAGTCTCGTCTGGTTTCTGCCCCTGTGTTGACTCTGCCTTTTGGAAGTGATGGCTTCACTGTGTATAGTGATGCCAGTGGCGTTTGGTTAGGGTGTGTTCTGATGCAGCATGGCAATGTCATCGCGTATGCTTCGCGCCAGCTGAGGGATCATGAGAAGAACTACCCAATCCATGATTTGGAGATGGCTGCCGTAGTGTTCGCTCTCAAACTTTGGCGACACTATCTATATGGGGAGTAGTTTGAGGTCTTCACTTATCATCAGAGCCTGAAGTATATCTTTACGCAGAGAGACCTCAACCTGAGGCAGCGCCTTTGGGTGGAGTATTTGAGGGACTATAATTTCAGCCTGTCCTACCATCCTGGCAAGGCCAACGTGGTCGCCGATGCCCTGAGTCTATGCACGCACGTGATGGCAAGCTTGATGGTTAAGGAGTGGACCATGTTGGAGGATTTGGTGAGCTGCAGGCCGAAGCGGCAAGCTCGGGGAACGGTTGGTGCCTAGGTGGCCAATTTGTCTGTTCGCCAGAAGCTGTTAGAGTTTATTGTTGCTTGTCAATAGCTGGATCCGTTTGTTCAGGCTGTATTTGAGAAGCTTGAGGCTGGTGGGGAGCTTCATTTCTCTATTGGGGCATATGGAGAGCTGAGGTATGATATGCGTCTGCATGTGCCCCAGCATGAGGAGGCTAGGCAGAGATTGTTAGATGAAGCACATCGGTCTAGGTACACTATTCACCCTGGTAGTACGAAGATGTACCGAGACCTGAAGCGGAACTTTTGGTGGCCTGGCATGAAGAGTGATGTTGCTGACCTTTTGGCGAGGTGTACTACCTACCTGTTGGTCGAGGCAGAGCACCAGAGACCTAGAGGGACTTTGCAGCCATTGGAGATTCCTGTGTGGAACTGGGAGCACATCTCGATGGACTTCATGACTGGTTTGCCGCTGACCTAGAGGAAGAACGACACCGTGTGGGTGATCGTGGATCGGCTAACCAAATCTGCTCACTTCCTGGCCATTCGAGTGAAGCTTCCGATGCACCGCTTGGCGGAGTTGTATGTCTCTGAGGTGGTGAGGCTGCATGGTGTTTCGGTATCCATCGTGTCGGACAGAGACACGAGGTTCACCTCAAGGTTTTGGAGAACTATGCAGGAGGCCTTTGGCACTGTGCTCAACTATCGCACAGCATTTCATCCTCAGTCGGATGGTCAGATAGAGAGGACTATCCAGACGCTGGAGGATATGCTCAGAGCATGTGCCTTAGACTTTCAAGGGAGTTGGGAGGACCATTTGCCGTTGATTGAGTTCGCCTACAATAAAAGTTATCACTCAAGCATTGGGATGGCGCCGTACGAAGCCTTGTACGGTAAGCCATGCAGATTGCCGGTTTGCTGGAGCGAGGTGGGCGAGCGGCAGTTGGTTGGTCCTGAGCTTGTGTAGCTGTATGCGAACAAGGTGGATTTGATCCGGAGCAGGTTGCAGACTGCATAGAGTCGGCAGAAGAGCTATGCCGACAAGAGGCAGAGACCGCTGGAATTTCTAGTGAGAGATTGTGTTTCTGAAGGTGTCGCCGACCAAGGGTGTGATGCGGTTCGGGAAGCGTGGCAAGCTGAGTCCTCGCTATATTGGCCCGTACTAGTTCACCCAGAGGATCGGTGAAGTTGCTTATCGGTTGGATCTACCACCAGAGTTGTCGTCCGTGCACGACGTGTTTCATGTCTCCATGCTGAGGAAGTGCCTGGCTGACGTCTCTCATGTGATCCCAGTTCAGCCAGAAGGGCTCCACGAAAATCTGTCCTTTGTGGAGGATGCCTTTGAGATTGTTGACCGCAAGGAACCGGTGTTGCGGAATAAGGTGATTCCACTGGTCTTGGTGCGATGGCGGCATCATGGAGCCGAGGAGGCCACGTGGGAACGTGAGGAAGCCATCCTAGCCCAATACCTGTATCTTTTCGCCTAGTGATTTTGTAATTATTTACTTTTTATGAATTTTATTCCTGGACGGGTGTTATTGTTCCAAGGCCCGTTGTGTGGTTTTGTGCTTTTGGGCTTCGACCTCGTGGGCTGGCTTTTATTTGCATGTCCCTGTGCATGGTTTGGCACTGTGCATTGTGGCATTGTGCTTGTGGGTCCCGGTGTGGGGTCCCCGTGGGGTCTGCATGTGTGGGCTGGTGGTTGAGGCTCGCAGTTGGCCTCGTTGGTGGTGGTTGGCAGTTGGATGCAGTGCGGTATGCCGGTGGCCAAGACGTGCAGGTGGGCACGTTTTCAGCTACTGCAGGCGCAGGCTTTATAAGCCGCACCGCACTGCACCTCTCTTCGCCACCCGTTGCCATCTTATCCTTCCTTCTTGTTCCTTCCCTCTCCACTTCGGCGGCGCTACTCCTCCTCCTCCACCTTCTTTCCTTTCCTCCTTACTTCTCCTTCTCCTTCCTTCTCCTTCCCCTTCTTCCTTTCCACTTGTCCCCTCACCTCCTCTGTTTCCCCTATATCCCATTCACGCGTATGCCGATAGAGAGAGAGGAACAGGTCGAGGGAGCGAAACGGAGGGCAGTGGTTGCTCATGGTGGTGTGTGGAGCTCGCGTGGAGTGCCTCGTGGCCGTGGTTTGCCAGAGTCGGTCGAGGATCGCCGGAAGCATTGCTCAGGTACGCATCTCCACTCCTTGCAATAGAGAGCATGGATTTGGTAGAAAATGCTAGGATTGCATGAAATCTAGGTAAATTTCCTTTCCTAGAATTTATTGTGATTTATTGTGTATTTATGGAGCATTTATTGGCATTTTTGGCGAATGGTGTGTTTTGGGTCCTTTTGACCCTTCTACCTTTGTGATTTTATATCTTGATGCATGGTGAATGGATTTTAGGTTTGTTTGTTGGGTTTTGGAGTAGACTCATGGGTCTACACCATATGTTTTATGCAAGATTTTTGGTGTTTGTTTAGAGGGTCCGATCGGAGGTCCCAATTGGGGCATTTCGGACGATAGGGTTTGGGTTGTTTTCTAGTTTCGCAGAATTCGACATACCGGATGGAACGGCATATCAAATCAAGAGATTTCGACATACCGATTTCCGCTTGACATACCGTTTTTCTGTCAGTTTTGGTCCTCTGGTAGGAATTCAATCATCCGTTTTTGGACGGTGTACCAAATTTGGCTTGAGTGTTGACCGTTGACCCCAATTCGGTCGACCAATCTAGAATTGGCATACCGAACCAGGGGATTTTGGCATACCGAATCTGATTTTCGGCATGCTGGTTTCGGGCCCAAGTGAGTTTGCAAATGTGTTTTCGATGGCTTTCTGGATGTCGTGTTTTGTCCCTGTGAGAGGGGATTGTGGGCCATCAGTGATGGTCTTTTGGAATACCTGATGTGCCGTTTTGCCGAGATTTTGAAAGAATTTTCAATGGATATGAAAATGGTTTGGAAAATGGATTTCAAAGGAATGGTTGGCTTGGTTTGGAAAATGATTTTCCTGGTTTTCTGTGTGTGGGTCGAGGCAGCGTGGGACCGTGTCATCGGGACCAGGGAATGTTACGACATTCATGAGTGGTCGAGCGTGATGTCCCCTGTTGAGGTTGTGGGGCCGAGATACCTGAGGCTGAGGGGCGTCGGGTCCTGGAGGTATGAGACTCCTTGACTGTCGTCTCGAGGCTAGGGTTGTGGTCTGCGGGTTGTGGTATCTTGTGGCATGACGAGGAGGTATGATACTCCTGCTGTCGCTGTGAGCACTGAGGCTCAGGTGTTGTCGGGTGTGGAGGTATGACACTCCCTCCTGAGCACCGTGTGTGGAGGATGCCGTGAGGAGGCGTACCTTGTGGTGGCCAGTGCAGGTGGGACACGTGCCTCGTAGCTGTTAGCGTCTTGAGAGATAGGACAGCCTTCCTAGGCAACGGTTGGCTTTTGAGGGTTCTCTTGAGAGTGGGGAATCGCGGGATGGTGATCGCTCCTGCACAGGGTGGCTTCACCGTGGTAGTGCATAATGCTGGGGTCGCTCCTCGGTGGACTGCGTGTGGCCAGAGTTTGGTTGCCTAGCGCCGAGCTTCACGACTCACTGTGTGTGGTTTTGGCCATTAAGGGCCGTTGCTTGTGGTTTTGGGCTAGTAGAGCCTTGCTTTGTGGTTTTGGCCTGTGTGGGCTTGATTTATGAGGTTTAGAGAAAAGAGTTTGCCAAATGAATTTAAAAAGGAAAATTGATTATGGTTTTGTTTTTCGTGGGGTGCATACTGGGTGACTTTGGTCACTCATGTGTTTTCCTTGTGGTTTTGTTCGCAGGTGCAGACATGCGTTTGGCTTAACGTAGTGCATATAGTCTGGAGTCTGCTAGCTGTACACACAGGTTCCTGGTGGTTAGTTATTTACTGTTTAGCTTTAGTTTTCCCGTAATTTAATTTGTTTAGATTATTGGGGAAAATTTGGGGCGTGACAGATGGCTCGCTTATGGTTCTCCAAGCGAGCTGGATAGCTTGATCAGGGTCCCCAATGGCTACCTATGGGGGTCCTTATATAAGAATTCTCAAGGGTAACTCCTATGGAATGGAGGTAGCCTCGTAAACGAAGAGCTTGGCGTAGATTCCATGGCATTTTCGTAGGTAAAGGTTACAGACAAGGGAGGTGGAAAGCCAGCAGCTTGAGAAGTGACTGTGCGACTGGATGGTGCGCCATCTTGGTGCTCTAGCTAAGTGCGCCACTTCTGTGCTCCTACTTGGTGCTCTAGCTAGCTGCTTAATATTGGTGCTCTCCCCTACCTGTCTGGATTTTTAATTGGGCTGTGGGCCTACTACAGGTTTAGCTGCTGGGATTGAGTTTGCCATATCCAAAGCAACATCTGGAAAATTTATCTATGAGTCACCTCAAAAACGGGGTGTCTACAGATGCCCCTCCATAAGCGAGGTCGAAGGACGAAAGGAACCAAGACCGATGCTCAGGGTTGACAAGATACCCCCATTTTGAGGTTACAGAAGGAAAGTGTTTGCTGTAGGCAGTAAGACACTTATCTGGTGGATGCACCGAAAATCATGACTTGTTGCCAAATGCAAATGCAAAATGCGTGCGACTGCTGGGCTAAGTGCTGGAAATGTGATGCCAATGCGAAAGACAAATGCAAGAGTCGATGTTGAAGGCCGATGCGAAGCTGATGCTAATGCTGAAACAATGGCAACGGTAAAAGGAATCCCGCACATAGATGAAACTACTGGAAGGAAAATGATAAGTTGTTGGACTCATCACCCGGATTATTGAGGTAATCAACCTGAAGAGACGGGAAATGACGAGCTAGTTAAGTCTTGTCATCCCGATCGCCAGACAGTATGACGAGTGTCAACTGAGTAGTTGGGGATACCAGCCCAAGCGGAAAAGGGGCATGACAAATATACTGTAGACACCCCGATTTTGAGGTAACTCATTGATAAGGCTCCAGTTGTTGCTTTGGATATGGCTGACCTTTGGACCAATCCCTAAGCCCGCAGCAAGCCCGCAGCCTAGTTAGAAAACCAGACCAATAAGGGAGAGCACCTAGCTAGCACACCTACCTAGCACATCAACCCAGCACACCAACCTAGCACATCAACCCAGCACACCAACCTAGCACATCAACCTAACGCACTTCCCTAGCACACATAGGTGGCGCACTTATCCAGCGCACAACGCTGCGCAGGCTGCGACCGCTGGCTTTCTACCTTCCTTGGCTGTTACCTCCAGCAGCGAATGTGCCGTGGAATATTCCAGGCACTTCGTCTGCGAGGCGCTCCTCATACCCGTAACTCATCCCTGAGCACCCTATAAAAGGACCCCCATAGGCAGCGTTTTGCAGGGCCACAACAGAGAGACAAAATCTGGAGAGCTGAGAATTCTGAGCAGAATCCTTGCACCCAGCCATTTTCCACCCTAAAACCCAACCTCTGCACGAGCTGTTCCATCAGTCCAGCAGCTTATTTTCATTCCCTGGAGCACCCCCTTGCGTCCTAGAGCCTTCCAAAGCAGTAAGGATCTTCTTATTTGTGATATTGCAAGAGGGAACACATTGAGAGGTAGGCTTTCTACCTCCTCTTTGCTTTCTTCTAAATTTCATGTCAGAACGTAGTAAAAGCATGCTTAAAATCTTATGAATGATCTGTTTTGTTCCATGTTTTCGATGTTTACATGATAACATGCTCGCTTTCTTTGCAAATAATCTCCATGCTAATTTATGTTTTCATTTCTAGCATGAGATCGGCATAAGCATCAGTTTTATTGCTTCCTTGCATATAATACCTTGCCATGCACCCATATCTGCCATTTGCACGTAGAAGCATACACACTTGATCATCATATTTACATGTTTTGATTCAGATCTTGCTGATTCTTGAATGTTTCACGTTTTCATGCATGAACCCATCATTTGTTTCGATTTCAAATACTTTGTTTTCATGATGATTATTGATCCTGCACTCGCATCATGTGTTTTCCAGTTTTATCATGGCATGAGCTTTTCTAGCACTTGCACGAATCCTCCCTACATCTCTATCGGGTGGGAACTGGATCAGGTTACAGTCTGATCCAGACTCCCTGGGAATGCACCAGTCAGGCTCACCCTACCCGCGCACCAGTCTGACGCACTCTATAGGCGCGCCAGACTGGCCAGAGATCAGAGCACCTGCATTTTTATGTCTCTATTTTCATGGCTTTATCGCAGGGTTTTAAGCTTGTTTCTTTCTGATTGGATTCTCTGGTTTATCGAGATATCACCTGGGTGTTCTTCAGCTTCTGATCAAACTGCTTTCCATTTTGTTTTCTCTGCTTTCTAGTCAGTTCCAGGCTGAATCTAGTAGACTGGTTGCATATTACTCCTTTGTGAGAATCTTGTGCATCAGTCCATGATCCAGTGGCCTAACTGGGTTTTGCACCTTTCATATAGCTTCAATAGGTTGGAACCTGTGTGAGGCTATTGGCCCTTGAGCATAGGGTCCATTTGCATTTGCATCTCATGTGTTTTAGATGCATGTTTTCCTAAGTTTTACTTAATGTTTTTTGCAGCATGTTTTCCAGAGTGCATCATCTGATGTTTTGCTTTGCATGGCTTTCTATTTTGTCTCTGCATATTTAGCTGGCCCACCTAGACGCACATAGGTGGCGCTCCAGACTGACGCACCAGTCTGGCGCACCAAACAAGCGCAGTATCCTGTTTTCAGTAGCACACAGCATGTCTTTCAGATGTCTGGCTTGCTTTCT
>JAMKQA010020214.1:0-21352 GCA_024699735.1 Posidonia australis
AATTGGAGACAAAATAGGGCTACATAATGACCAAAGAGGTTACATAATCTGTGCCTTAGCCTACTTAAATACTAGGGCACCTAAATGGTCTAATGACCGAACTAACCCTGAAACAAAGACATAATTCAAGACATATTTACAACACTTTGGAAGGACCAAGGGTGCTTAGGATGCAAGGGGGAGCTCCAGAACACGAATTTTGGTTGTTGGGTGGAAGGAGGAACTTAAGCATGAACTTGCTATAGTGCAGATCTGTTTCACAGATTTCAGCACTTGTGTTTTTCTCACAAAGTGTTGTCCTTGGAATGGCTGCTATGGAGCTCCTTTTATAGGGATCTAGGGATGAGTTATACAAGAGAAACAAAGGGTCTTGCAAACGAAAAGCCTCGAATATTCGTTGGCACATTCGTTTGCAAGAGTAACAGCCCGGAAGATGGAAGGTCAGTAGCCAGAGCTGGGCGCCTGCTTGGTGAGCCAGTGATGTGCGCCTGGAAGGTGCGCCTACAAGGTGCGCCTGGTTGGTGCGCCAACCCAGCTCACATAATTCTGGACTCTGGCTTACTAATGGGTTTAAGGGATGATCACATCCAAAGCAACATAAGGATACTCATCTCCGGGTTACCTCGAAATCGGGGTGTCTACACAACTATATCTCTCCACAACACAGCATTCTATGGGCGCAGTTCTGGGTCAGCATGATGAATTTGGGCGCAAAGAAAAGGCAATCTACTACCTCAGCAAAAAGTTCAATGACTGCGAGGTTAAATACAACCTAATATAGAAAGTCTGCTTATCTCTGGTATGGGCCACGCAGTGCCTCCAGCATTATATGATGGCATATCCAGTATTGTTGTTGTGTCGGCATGACCCTATAAAATATCTGTTCCAGAAACCAGCTTTGGTGGGCAGATGTGTCAAATGGCAAGTGATGTTATCCCAATATGATATCACTTTTGTCACACAGAAATCCATGAAGGGACAAGCCATGGCAGACCACTTGGCCGACTTACCTTTGCCAGAATATCAGCCGTTGCAAACCCAGTTCCCAAATGAAGATATATTATTTGCAATGGGCAAGGAGGAGCTGGAAGGACCTCAGAATGAGCATCAGTGGTGTATTTACTTCGATGGTGCAGTCAATAAACGAGGAAGAGGCATAAGTGCAGTTCTAGCAATGCCACAAGGACAGCTTATTCCCTTTGTGAGGAAGTTGACTTTCAAATGCACCAATAATGAAGCTGAATATGAGGCCTGCGTTTTAGGTTTACAAGTAGCAAGGGACCAAGGCGCTCAAGAACTCCACGTGTTTGGTGATGCAATGCTGGTGATTTCACAGGTCAATGGCGGCTAGAAGACAAAAGACCAGAAGCTCGTACTATATTATGAACATTTGCTGAAATTGACTGAAGAATTTGAAGATGTCAAATTTTCTTTCATGAAGCGAGCCAAGAATGCATATGCAGACACTTTGGCAACTCTGGCATCATGGTTATCACTCCTAGAGGCACGGGCTATTGACATTTCTGTCACATGCATTGAACAACCAGCACATTGTATGCATATCCAAGAGGCACCATCATTTACTGAATTGCCTTGGTATAGTGATATTAAAGCTTTTCTGAAGTTTGGCAGCTTCCCACCAGGTATTTCTGCTTCAGATAAGAAGACCTTGACATGGTTAGCATATAAATATGGGCTCGGGGCCGGGCAGCTATATAGAAGGTCCTATAACCAGATGCTTCTCAGGTGTGTAGATAGAAAGGAGGCGGATATGCTAAGGTTGACAGTCCACGCAGGCACCTGCGGCCCACATATGAATGGGGTTCTTTTAGCCAAGAAAATTATGTTGCAAGGGTATTTCTAGTCCACTATGGAAACGGACTGCTGTTAGTTGGTTAGAAGATGACATAACTGCCAGATACATGACAATTTTATACATGCTCCCCCGCAACAATTACATAGCATGTCATTGCCTTGGCTATTTTCTACTTGGGGAATTGATGTTATCAGGGCCATTCATCCTACTGCATACAATGGGCACTGTTACATCCTGGTAGCCATCGATTATTTCACAAAATGGGTCGAGGCGGCATCATACAAAACAATCACAGCAGCCATTACATGAAAGTTCATTAAGAATAACATTGTCGCCAGATATGGGGTTCCATTTGCTATCATTTCAAACAACGGAACTAATTTCATAGCAAGGAGAGTAGAGGATTTCCTCCAGAGTTGCAAGAACAGGCATCACAGATCTTCCCCCTATCGACCGCAGATGAATGGGGCAGTAGAGTCGGCTAATAAGAATCTAGTGAAAATCTTGAAGAAGATGGCCGAGACTCATAAAGATTGGCATGAAAAGCTACCCTATGCATTATGGGCCTACAGGACCTCCATCCGGACGTCAACAGGAGCAACACCTTACTCTTTGGTGTATGGCATAGAGGCGGCCCTTCCCTTTGAAGTCGAGATTCCATCGTTAAGAATCTTGAAGGAGGCAGAATTGGAAGAGGAGGAGTGGATACAAGATTGTTGCGTTCAGCTAGATTTAATTGATGAACACAGATTACAAGCTCTGCATCATGCCCAATGCTACCAGAAAAGAGTGGCCCGAGCTTATCAGAAGAAAGTCTGACCTAGAAGCTTTGAACCAGGAGACTTGGTTTTGTGTGGCATTTATTTGCCCGATGCACGGGGAAAATTAAGGCCTAATTGGCGTGGACCTTTTGTGGTTAAGGAGGCCCTGTCAGGGGGTGCAATCATTCTTGAAGGCATGGACCATAGAGAGCAGTCAGAGCCTGTCAATGCCTCCTACCTAAAGAAGTACTATCTATGGCTCCTAGTCAATCCTTAGCCTTGCACCGTGAGTCATGCATTTTCATGTTTCTTCGTTTCACCTACCAATATTTTAGATTATTGCATCCTAGCATAACAGGAATAATCTTCTGCACCTTTTCTTTTGCATAACATCATCATTGCCCGATGAGGAAAATCGGAAGCCTACCTGCGTAAGACATGTCTAGTCCTTCTCCTGTTTTACTACCCTAGAAACTTAGGAGGTGAGGAAGAGATTTCAGTAGAAAGGACATAATGTGCAAATTCCCACGGGACCTATATCTCCAAGGGAGTAAAAAAATGATAGGCCTAGAGAGAGTGCGAGCAAAAAAAGAAGCAATATAGACTTTGGAGCATAAAAGAAATAAGAAGATAGAAGTTGTAGATAGAAGCCGGCTCCAATGAGAGAGGCATGTAGGACAACCCCATCCTTACCACATAACTTGGAGAGGAGTTGAGGCATACACCTACCAAGACTCCAGGTTCAAAGGGACAAGCCACCACTTTTTATCAAGCAGAAAGAGCAGCCACTCCTCAGCATAGGTGTTTATTACCTCCAAGCCGGGATAGGATAAGTCGGCATGCCTTTGAGGGAGAAAAAGGAATATGAATCCTTAAAAAAGCAGATGTAGGACCCCAAGAATTTTTCATGAAGTCCATAATATCTGAAGGAGAGCCATAAATAAACCTATGTGTCTAGGTTAGTGCCACATGAGTCGAGGACAGTGTCACCTCTTACAACAGGCAAAATAGGCTCTCTTGACATTGAGGGCACCAATATTAATTAATCCTCTCTCTGCATTGCACTTTTTGCACAGCATTCAGCATTTTAAGTCAAGCATATTTTGAATCACTTTGCAAAGCGTTTGGCTGTATTCTGACCAAGGGCATGCTAGTTGCCTTTTTGGTCATAATATAGGCAAATAGACATTTGACTCTGGGCATGATAGTCCTTTCTTTAATTGGAAGAATCTTTGACCAGGGGCATGCCATTTAAGTTAATCTTGAGAGCAGTTTTGGAAATACATGAACAAAAACAAGCAAGTCAAGATGATAAAAGTGCAAGCAATCTTTATTATGGTTCATCACTAATACAGACATTGCTAGTCAACCCTGGGTTTCTTTGAGCTGCTAGCCATTGTGAAACGAGTGCCACTAGGCGGAATCTCGCTTATGGGCCATGTCTCCCTTATTTCAGCTTTGTATTCCACTATGTAACTGGAGCCCTTGGTAATGGCAAGATCAGAGGACTTGATGCTAGCACGCGTCTTACGAGCCAATTCTGAGGTTGTTGCATTAGAGCCGATAATATACCTCTTATACTGATCAAGACAGGGACTTTGCTCAATAGAATCTTGGCAGAAGCCGAACTGGCGAAGGACTCGCACAAGGTGATACTCCACGCCTCCTATAAACCCAGGAAGAACCATGAGCCACATATCCCTGGCATTGAAAAAGGCAGTAAAGGTTCTTGACGCCGAGGATATAATGCACCATGTTACTGAATCCTCAGCAAGATTCCGCAGTCTGCAGCACAACTCATGCACATCTGGAAGTGTCCTCGAATGGTGAGTGCGGCTATAAGCTTCAAAGGCAGAAGGTTGAGGGCGCAAAATCTTCACTCCCATATAAGCGGCAAACCAAACCTGGCAAAACATCATTTAGTTAAAAAAGGGAGCACAGCAGAGTATTTAAGCAAATGGTTTGTTTACCTGAACCAAGGCACCACATCCATGGAAGTGGCGGGAGCGCTTCAGTGCCCGATCCAAACTGACATAGGTTTCTGCAAGAAGAACAGGAGCCAGATCAATCTAGTGAACAACTATCACCCAGGCTATTTCTGCCACCTCGATAGCCACAGTCATCTGGCCAAGGCTAAAAATAAGCTCCCCGAAGAAGCGCAACATAAAGCTATAAAGCCACAGGATGCCCAAGGAAGAACGGGCATTGATGATCTCATCAAAATAGTCCAGGTGCACCATAGTAGTAGATCCATCTCTGCAGATAAGTCTCTCCTCACAGACATTTCTGGCCACGCCCATTAGTCGACTCACAACATGAACATAGCTATCATGGCAAGTAAAGACTGGAGGGGACATGAATGGTGACAGGCCGCAAATCCATCTGACTTCCTCCAAAGTTAGAGTCATCTCTACCTGCCCGAAGTGAAAAATGTGCAAGGCTGGTTTCCAAAATCGAGCCACAGCGCACAGCAAATGCCAGTTAACCTCCACCTTAACTATACTTAGAAGGAAGGAGGAAATACCCCAGATTCGTAGTTGCTCACAATCAGCAGTTGTTAAAGCATCAATCTAGCCGCGTAGAGCATCTGAGCAATGTTTTGGTGTCACCATGGTGGGATAACTCTGTGGACACAGATTTGAGCCTGATATGGCAGTAAAAAAGGGGGGTGGAACTTAACATAAATGTGGAGCAAACAAAGCAATCCAGCAGAATGTTCAGAATAAAGTAAACACAGAATTGAGAGGCATAATTAGAATATTTTGCCATAGAGTCGGGATAATATTACAGAATGCAAAATCTGCAGCAAAACACGAAAGGAACTAACAGTAGAAAGCACATATTTACAGAAGCACATACCATTGTGATGCAAAGTATAGCGTAGCCAGAGACCAGAATGGATTAGAGAAGGTGCTACAAGCAAGATTCAAAGGTTGCAGGGTGTTCGCAGAAGGGGGCGGCGGTGCATCTCGTTGGGAATGCGAGGTTATAAGCAAAAGGTTTCAGCAAAGAAGGAAAGCAAACCTGTCATTTTTAGAGACGCACCTTAGAGGCGCACCTAGGTGGCGCACCTAAGTGGCGCACCTAGGAGGCGCATGGAATAACTGCAAATTACAGCAGCATCTTCCCTGAAATATGGATCTCGCCAAATCGATGCCATTTATTTGAACCTACGCAGAGAATTTTCTATACAGCTTACACACAGACAAAACCCCAAGGGTCACATCATAGAATCTGGAATTTTTTAAACTTTTGAAGCAAGTTATTACAAAGCTTGGAAATAACTACAAATGCAGAATAGCTACTCTTCGTCTGACTCTTCCTCATCAGATGCCGCCTTTTGGAAGTATTCGGCCAAGAGACGGGCGCCTCATCGAGTAATCCGACGCGACCATTAAGTAGCTGCAGTAGCCTGGGAACGGGGAGTAGAATCTCGGACCCTCTGGGTAACCTCGGTATCTGAGAAATCCTTCTCAAATGCCTCCATGGTGAAATCCCTGCTACTGGCTACATTCACCTCCTGGGCTGGGAAGTCTAGCTACAATATCAGAATTTGTGTTAACAGGCAGAATTATAAGGAAGAGTAACAAAAACAGAAAGAGAGACATACCCAGATAATATTACGCCAGCACAGTTCCTGCAAAGTAACAGATATGTCAGACATGTTTTGAGCTAAAAATGGCTATTTGCAAAGTAAAAGTCTTACCCTCTTCCTGCGGATATCGGCATAAAAGGCACCAAATTATTCTTCGAAGCCCTGTGAATTATGACAATTGTCAAACTTATATAGATCACATACCAGAAGTATTAAGCAAAAGTGGTGATCATGTACCTTGGCCCAGTCAGAGGGATACCACATCCCGTGCTGGCTGTCCCGCACTGCCTCCTCAAATAGGTATGGCTTCCCAACACGCCTGTACCAAGCCAGATAATCTGTGTAGTTAACTTCCCGAAGGACATGTTTGTCCTGGGAAGCTATAGCTGCCGCGTGCCGGCTTCTAGCAACTGAACGGGTTGAAGCTGGGCGATCCATATCAAGAAGTGGAGGGGCAAGAATGCAAAACTCATTCAGAAATTGATGCCGCACGTGCCCGGAATAGGCCGACTTCTTCATGCAGTAGAACTTCACCTGCTTGTCCCTAAGAACGCGACTAGAGTTCAGGGGAGCCCAGTCAAAGGCATCATATCTAGAGAACGGGCGCAGATGAACCTGTTACAAGAGAAGAGAAATACATAAGCAATTTAAGCAGCATAGATTTAAAAGCATTAGAGAAGACGATATAAAAAGGAGAGAAAACTTACATCCTCACGTTCTACCAGGTCCAGCAAATACCAGTAGGACTCATAACTGTAGACCCCAGTAGTAGCCCGGTGGTCAGGCTCGACCCATTGGTGGGGAAGAGGTAGAAGCTCGTCTTAAAGACGACCAAAACTATGCCCTCTGGTGATATGCTCCATAATCTAGTACTAAAAATGGCAGACCAAAGTCAATTTATTAGATATTAAGCATAAAGGAAATTTGTTTTGCAAAAGTAATGAAAGTAAACACTTATAGTCAACAGAGGATATAGCCCCACATAAGAGCGGTGCCCAAGCTTAACCACATTGTCGAGCCCGCAAATCAGCCAAGTATAACTAGCACCGGCCGAGTCGTAGTCGTCTAGATGTTCCAGATTGGTTAAGTACGCTAACCAATCAGCATGAATGCAGTAGGCAGACGAGTCACAGAAAATCATGGCTAGCAGATCTAGTAAGAAATGCCTCAGTACAAAGTCCGCCTCTTCGCTGTCAGGCTCGGGGTTGGGCCAGAACTGGTCCCACTCTCTCAGCCGCCCCACAGTGATCATGTACTTTCCCCGAGGTGGCTTTGGGGGAACACGATTCAAATGCACAGGAGCAAGGTGCAGGCCGTGAGTAGTCTCATCTATAATCGACTCGTCACCGAAAGGGAGACCCGTCAATAGAGCCCACTGATCAGGTAGGACGGTCAGCTCCCTGAATGGAAGGTGGAAAGTGTGCGTCTCAAACCTGCACCTTTCCACCAAAGCCCTGAAGAAGTTATAATGGCCATGTATGATGGGTATACGAAGCAAACCTCCAAATGGGGAGCGGTATAGGAGGAAGTCCTGTAGAAAATCTAGTAGACGGTGAAAATGGTCAAGCGTTGGGCCCTAGTGGCACCGCATAATCTGATTTGCATCACCATCCTGAAATGTCGAGAACAGATTTAATGCCAAATCAAAGCGGGTTATAATTAAAGCTCGTTAAAGCGAGAAAATTACCCCAAAATTAGAACCCTCGCAGAGGTGGTGATCACTTAGCAGTCAACCCTCAAAGTTGCTAGATTCCTGAAAATGTATTTATCAGATAAAGCCCCAGATTTATATTCACTTTTTCTTCCAATTTTGGGACTTGCCTCAATAGGGATAGCAAGAGTCGAGCTACTAGAGGCTCGTGACCTCGAGGAGCTACCTCACCGCTTGGGACGAGAACTAGAAGGCGTGTCTTGGGAAGGCTGTGGGGTTCCCTCCTCGGGAGTTGGATCATCCTACAAAAGTGCAAATATTACATGAAGCAAGACAATGACATATGGAATCCAAACAAAGTTAGGCATGGCAGTATAAGCAAAAACAGGTGAATTAGATGGGGCATGGCATTTAAATAAAGTATTGTGGCATATGGTGGCAAAAATAAACAGGCGAATTAGAAGGGGCATGGCATTTAAATAAAGTATTGTGGCATATGGTGGTAGAAAAAAACAGGCATACAGTTCTGGTTCGGTGTTTCATGCAAATGTGCAAGTTATGTGACAATATTTTCTTGTTAAAATATGTGAGAAAGAAGCATTCTACAAAAAGCTATCATCTTTCTTAAGACATGGTTCAAAATGGTCAACTTGATTCAAAGAAGTTTGTAACTAAAATCAGAAAATGGCATGAATGGCATATTCGGCATAAGCAAACAGCAAGTATGTGCCCAAGCCTTGAACCTCCCTCACAGCCTTCAATCACCCCCTTCCCTGCCATTGTCATCACCACGCAACCAATCCCACACCACGGTCGACCCATCTCACGGCCAGCTTGCCACCAGCCTTACCACAACCTCAGCCCACCACCACTCAGCTCGCCGCCTCACGGCCAATATTTCACCCCCACATCTCCGACCCGCCACCATACAGCCACCACGCGGTCCAGTCCACCGGAACCCGCCTCTTTGGCCTGCTCCATCGGTGACCTGCTCCATCACTCCAGCCCACCACCATCTCATGCTCACTCCACCTCCACCGTTGACAACCGTAGCCACCAACCCACGCCTCCACACCAAATCCATCCCCCCAAAGCTCGTTGGAATCCATCCGTCGACCATCCAAGACAAAGGGGCACGCAAGCATAGCAAAAGAGAGGGGAGATCAAGGGAGATACCTCCACTGGCGACCCCTTCTCCAACCAATCCTGGAGGGTTCGGTCTATGCCGCCGCCAATCAGCCTCCGCTGCACCTCGCCGACGCGCCGGATCCCCGCACCAACCGAGAGCACTTCGTTGGCGCACCTCTTGCATGTCGCTGCCGTGAAGAGATGAGAGGAGTGGAGTGAATGGGAGAAAAGATGAAGAGAGGAGAAGGAGAAAGATGGGTTTCGTTTGGAGACGGAGAATGAGGAAGAAGAAGAGGTACACGTATTAAGGAGGGTTTAAAAAAAAAAGAAGAAGAATATAAATGAATGAGTAAGTATGATGTTTTTTGAAGAAAAAAGACAAAGAAATGGAGAAGAGCCATGTAGCAAAAGCACCATTGCACTCCTAGCAAACAAGAAGAGAAGTGGAGAATGTTCTTTGGTAGTTATGGCAGTTATCCAGTGGAACCCACTTATAAATAATTTAATAAGTCAGGGTCCAAAATGCAAATACGGTGGAAATTACGTTTCAGCCCTTACCACTTCACAGCTTACACTCCAAGAGCAGAAGCAACAGTGCCAAGCACGTGGCCCACAAAATGCACTCGATATGGTAATTTACAGAAAACCCCCTACATTTTGCAAATTTACAGATTAGTCCACAAAAGATGGGGGAAGTTTTGATTGAAGCAGACGTTTGTTGATATACAGCAGAATGGTAATTCAGCAATCAGAAGGCTGTCATGATTGGGTAATTTGCAGTAAAGCCCTCGAGTTCAGGACATTTGCAAATAAATCCTCACTTTTTGCAAACAATGTTGAAAATTCCAGCAAGAAGAAATTGTACATGCATTTCAGCAAGAATGTCAGTTTCTGCACCACAGCGTTAGCAGCCAGCATATTCACAGTTCTGTCCTTTGGGCATCTTTGCCTTTTTCCTTCCTAGGGGACAATCCACAGGTCATCGTTTTGATTTTTCAGGTTCTCCTCCCAAGCCAAGGAGACCCTTCTACCTCTCTCTTGGATTTTTGCGAGCGTGAAATCTAGCCTGTTGACTTTGACCGGCCGGTCAACGTCATTTGCCCCTTTTGGATTTCCACGGGCGTGAAATCCATTTTTTTGGCTTTGACCGGGCAGTCAACGTCATTTGCCCCATTTCAATTTTTACGGACGCGAAATCCAGCCTATTGGCTTTGACCAGGTGGTGAACGTCATTTGCCCCTTTTGGATTTTCGCGGGCGCGAAATCCAGCCTGTTGGCTTTGACCGGGCGGTCAACGTCATTTGCCCTTTTTGGATTTTCACGGGTGCGAAATCCAGCCTATGACTTTGACCAGGCGGTCAATGTCATTTGCCCCTTTTAGATTTTCGCGGGTGCGAAATCCAACCTTTTGACTTTGACCGGGTGGTCAAATGTCTTGTGCCCCTTTTGGATTTTCGCGGGCGCGAAATCCAGCTTGCTGATCTTGACTAGGCGGTCAAGGTCCTTTGCCCCTTTTGGATTTTTGCGGGCTCGAAATCAAGCTTGCTGACTTTGACCGGGCGGTCAAATGTCCTTTGCCTCTCCTAGACTTTCGCGGGTGTAGAATCCAGCTAGTTGACTTTGACCAGGCGGTCAAAGTCCTTGGTTTCTCTCGGATTTCCTTGGGCAAAAAATCCTGTGGCTTGACCTTTTGACTTTATGGTCAAGGTCCTAGCCCTTCTCTCGGATTTCCTTGGGTAGGAAATCTTGTGGCTTGACCTTTTGACTACATGGTCAAGGTCCTAGCCTCTTTCTTGGATTTCCCCGTGTAGGAAATCCAGTTGCTTGACTTTTGACCATGCGGTCAAAGTCTTTATCCTTTTTCTTCTGGGTTTTCGCAGGCGAGGAATCCAGTTGTTTGACCCTCTGACTTGGCGGTCAAGGTCCTTTTGTTTCTCTCTTCAGAGTTTTCGCGGGCACGAAATCTCTTTGTTCGCCCTTGGTCCATGCGGACAGGGCCCTGTTTTGCTTGACAAATGATATGTTTGTCGTGCCGCCTTGTCTTTGGGCTGGTATCCCCAACTACTCGGTTGACAACCATCACACTGTCTAGCGGTCGAGTTGACAAGACATGATTGACTTGTCAAATCCCGTCTCTTTAGGTTGATAACCTCATAATCTGGCTAATGAGTCCGACAACTTATCATTTTCCTATCACTGATCCCAATCGGTGCACCGGATTTCTTTGTTTTTGCCATATTTCTTTAGCACTAGCATCAACATTCCATCGCCATACGAGTACTCAATCTTGTGTTTTACGTTTTGCATCGGCTTCCAGGTCGGTTCTTGCATTTGTTTTCGCATTGACATTACATCCCCAACATATAGGTCAGTAGTCGCATACATTCGCATTTGCATTTGGCAACAAATCATGACTTTCGGTGCATCCGTCAAATAAGTGACTTACTGCCTACAACAAACACCATCCTTTTGTAACCTCAAAATGGGTGTATCTTGTCAACCCTGAGCATCAGTCTTGGTTCCTTTCGTCCCTCGACCTCGCTCAGGGAGGGGCAACTATAGACACCCCGATTTTGAGGTGACTCATAGATGAGCTTTCCAGATGTTGCTTTGGATGTGGCTAACCCTTGAATCCTATTAGCTAAACCAATCCTAAACCCATAGCAAGCCCACAGCCCAATTAGAAACACAGACAAGTAGGGGAGAGCACCCAACTGGCACACTTACCTAGAACACCTGCACAATCTTCGCTTGGCTACTCTGGGTTAGGCTCTGCTTGTACACACTCGATGGCCACCAACTCTGGAGTTGTTAGCTCATCGTCCTTAGCCTCCATGTGGGCTATTGGATGACTGGGCATGGTGTCATGATAGATCTGCATTTCAAGTTGCTTTCCTCGACTTGCTCTCAGTCTCTCTTTAAGCTCAATCCACATGATTTCCCCCTGATCGTTTAGCTTGTAGATCTTGTCCTTGACTGTGAAACACTTCTCTAAGGTATGCATGTTCTTCTAATGATATGGGTAGTACTTGGATAGATCAGTATTGGGAGCATTTGGGGTAGGTGCTAAAGGCTACAAATCTCCACTCTCCACTAACATTCTGAAGGCATTGTTGAGTGGCTTTGTAACTGTGGATAGTTTCTCCTTTGAGGTCTGTGATAGCTCTATGGTGGAGGGATGGCATGGTAGCTTATTTGCCTTTGTTGTTGCCCCTAGTGTTTGTTGCTTGATTGTCCTTGTTGAGTATACACCCGTTAGGTGGGAGGCGGCTGATGCTGGTGTTGGGGTTGCCATTGAACTAGTTGCTACAACAGTTGATACTGGCATCACCTTTGATGTTGCTGTGGCTAAACTAGCTTCCCCTAATGTTGGACTAACTGCCCTTGGCATTAAATTAGCTGATTCTGATGTTGGACTGTGACCTGTGCCTTGTCACCTGTGACACCTTGAAATGTATACCCTACGGTCTTCTTCTTGCGCCTTTCCTCGTACTATAGGAATTGTAAGTCCTCTTTGTTGCGAAGGACCCTTGTAGCACGGTCATATAGTTGAGAGTACATTTGAAAGTTGCCCATCAGAAGGCTACCTTGAGTGCTCCAGCAATGTTTCAGGCTATGACCATGACTGCCTAACTCTCAGGTATATAACATTCAGATCTGACAACCATGTCCCTCCATCTACTAGTATATGTGGCAAAGTCCTTGTTTGGCCTCATCTTCTTAGCAAGAAGGTCTTTGATGGTTGGTTTGTATAGGATATGATGGACATATTGTTGGAGGAACTTCTCCAGCACGATCTTAAAGTTACTAACGTCATAGGCTGTGAGCGTGTTGAACCACCTCAATGCTTCTCCTTCCAAGCTCTTAAGAAGAGTTAGACAGTGAGCCCATTATCATGCTGATCGGGTAGGACATCCATGGAGAAGGTAGCTAGATGACTCCTTCGATCACTTGTCCCATCATACTTCTGTGTCTTAGGCATCTTGAATCCAGGCAGTGGAAAAAAAGATGGGAATCTTGACGTGTCAAAGCCGACTGGTTCCTTAGATGTAACCCCTACCTCTGCTGGTGCCTCTAAGATTATTCTTTTAACATCCAACCCTGGCCCTGGCCTTGGTACCCTTGGAATTGTGGGAACTGCTTTTGCTAAGGGGTACCGTATTGCAGAGGGAAGGAGGGTTGAGTAAATGTATAAGATGAGGTATGATAGGATGGAGTTGCCCCTAGGTGATGATGTGAGTGGTAACTCAGTGGGGATTATGCAACTTGCTAGCTAGAAGAGTAGGCTGGGGTTATAGGATATGGCATAGAGGACAAGGTTAATGGCCTTGTGTTAGGAAGTTTACTGTTGGACTTGATGTATAGGTACTTCCCATGGGAGGTGTAGTTAATGGACCATGGTGATATGGAGAGGAAGAAGGTTCGTATCCAAGTGGACTTTGAAGATTAAAAGGGTTATGATGGGCCGTGGACTGGTGCGCTTGATTGGTTTGTGACCCCTTTGGGGAATTTAAGGGAGGTAACCGACAAGGGAGTAATCTAAGATTGGGAATGGTTTATCTCTTCCCCTCTTTCACTTCCTCTTTCAATAGACTAACCTTTGCGTGGAGTTGAAATGTTGAACAAAAACCCGTGCTAGTCCATGGAAGCAGTAATCGTCATGCTTGAAGCAACTAACATGTTGGGGTAGTCAGTGTAAGAGTAGTGCACTTCTGCCATCTTTAACCAGCCTTTCTTAGTGGATCTTCTTCACAAGACTGTTACAAGTACTTAGAAGGAAAATTTTAGACTCTTTGAAACTCTACTTTTTAACCTATTACAAGTACCCAAAAGAAAAATACAACTCTAATGCAATATATTACCAAGGGAAAATTGTTTACAACTTTGTTTAATAAAGCAAATAATGACCCAAGACTATTGCAATGATGTCCTTGTAACCTATTATTGCATGCATAGACAAACAACCTTACAAACAAGGCACCCAGAGCGTGGTTTGCCTAACATCGCCTATGGGGGTGGTGCTGGAACTCGTCGCTAGTTTAATCAACGATGGACAACCATGCTAGCTAGACGGGCAATTTGTGTGCCTTTCCTTTCCGACAATCAAGATCTATCTTGGACAGACTGCACGACAAACAAGTTTATTAACCAAACATGTTTTCAAATAAAATGTGGATTTTACTTGTTAAATAGTTAATTAATAGATTAATCCTACATTCCCTCAACTTGTTGGGTTCCTATGGCAAGGGGTCAAGGCTTTTCTTCAAGATTCTAGGGTTACTCGATGGGATTTTTCTCTTCAGATACCACTCTTGGACATTTGGGAGGTCCATAGAGAGGGCCCACGTTGTGAGTTTGTCTTTTTAAATAGGTGGCCACAACCCATGATTCTATCCTTAGGGTCATTACTTAACAAACCACAAAGTAGTAAATAAACATAAAACAATAGAGCATCAAGTATCTACTAAGGTTTATTATTGACTCAAGGAAAAGAGAGGGGTCAACAATAACGCCTTAAGATATCTTAAGTTTCCACTTTAATTTTTGCAATCAGGCATGAAGCATGGGAGAGCAACTTGCGCTGGCCTAGTTCACTCGGCCCAATTGTTTTAATTAAAGTGAGATTTTCTCAAGGAACCGTTAGACCTATCAATTCTTGATACGACACGATTACACAAGACGACACAGCATGACATGAAAGCATGATAAAATTTAGTTATAAATTTTTTTAACTATTTTGAAATATTTATGTGATTCATGGTTAATAAACAAAACTTTATTTTGACACGATTGGACACAATTATTACTTGATTTAACATGATTGGAACTGATTGAACCAAGTTAATACACATTTAACATTAATAATACATTATTAAGCATATTATTACTAAATTCAATACAAATATAATTTATATATGTTTAAAATTACTATATTAGTAGTAATCAAATATAATTTTCCAAAATACAAGAAATATATGTGAAAAAATGATAGACACAATAACACGTTAAGTCCGACACGATAATTACACGACATGACTCATTGACAGGTCTAGGAATCGTCACTCTAATGTAAAATAATTAGTTTCCACCCTATTGGTGGACAGAAAACAAGCCTAAGATCAATTAAAAAAATCTAAAAAACAAGTGGATAGGATATATGTTTATATATTTTTTATTTTAGACTACTATAGATCTCGAAAAAAACAGATGATCTACAATAAAAAGCCTTGATCAGTTCAGGTCGCTTAAATATGTGGTGCCAAATTACGTCGTTGCCTCAAAGTGCGATGAGACATGGTAGTGATACAACAAGTGATGAGAGGCTCAAGACTATTTTCGTTATGAAAAAAGACTAAATAAAGGTCTAGGTGTGACTCCTTGGTGCGTGGAAACACAAGAAGAATCCTGAAATGGTCATGGCGAAGATTGTGAATCTGAGGACGGAGACTCGACTCAGAAACACCAAAGAAGGATAAGAAAAGGAGTCGCCACCTAGTTTTCTAATGGAAAGATGAGGAAAACCACAAAAAAAGGATGAATTCATGTGATGCAAATGAAAGGCTAAATGTCCATAAACCAGAGAAAGGGTATGGATTCCTATTATGCACGAGGAAGGTATTAGGCACCCCTGTGTGCTCGAGAAACTCGATTTTTCTAATCTAATTCGCTTGCTAGGAGGCTAGATGCAAATGTATGCTTGCTAAACCTAGATTGTGCTCGAAATCATGTTAATATGAATACAAGATCATGACAAGATGGGTGTGCAAAGTGAGTGCAAAAATTGCGAAGAAATCGACTTAGAATGATGGAATAATGACACATGAAATGACAAAGGAAATCACATGAAATGACAATGTATTTGAGGAAAATGATCTGAGAAACTATGCAAACATCCAGACATTCAAAACTAGCATCTAATCAAGTCATTGGAATTATAGAAAATGTCATGAAAATCCAAATGGGAAAGTAATCTGCAATTGGGTCAATGTAGGCATTTAAGCCGATTAATGTACGCCCTCAGGCGATGTAAATCCAAATCAAATCATAAAAAACCCTAAATGCAGAGTAAGGGAAATCGAACCAGTGTGAAGCAAAAGAATCTAGAGTAGACCAAAGAGAAATCCACGGAAAACCATATGGAAAGTAAGCTTTATTGAAAATGGCATGAAATGATATGCATGTGAATAAATGTGCATGTAAATGCATCTAAATGTATGAAAAATGCTTAGCAATTATTTACATAGGAAATATGCATGATTTAGTGCAAAAATGACATGTATGTGCATGAATGGATGTCATGGGGGCAATTACGTAATTTCACATGGCTAAATGTGATAAAGGTGTACATATGAGTGATGCATGGTCTAAGTGCTTGCACCATGTGTGCAAAATGTCAGGAAAATATTATGTACAAGAAAGCATGATGGAAACAAGATTCTAAATGCAAGAAAATAATGTAAACATGAGAAATCACAAGTACGAGGGCTAAAGTGCAAAATTCACAAAGAATCAACAAATCCACTTGAAAAACGTCTCAAAAGTTAGAGAACAGAACATTATCACATGAATTAAGGTGAAAATACCATTTGATGAGAAATGGACGTTGAAAAATCACATTTTGCAATTTTAAAGAAATTTATGGACTAAAGTGCAAAATCCACAAAAAGATGGCAATCATGATTGAAAACTGTTCAAAAACTTTCATGCTAAATTTCAGACATGAATTAATAGAAAAATGTGGCATTAATGTGTGAAATTTGCGTTCTAGTAATTTCATGAAAGTTTAGGGTTTGATGTGCAAAATTTACATGTGTGTGCAAATGTAATCAAAATACAGAATCAGAAGTCATTTTAGATTGAAAACATGATTTTGTCATAAATACTTTATTCATGTGACAATTTACAAACATGCATGATCAATAAATGTGCAAAGTGTAAACATGTGGACTAAAATGCAATTAAAAACCCAAATCAATGATTGAAGTACTAATTAAGCGGTCTAGATGCAATCTACCTATGCTTATAAACTATATTAGATGAAGACTGGGTTTTCATGTAAAATCTCAAGATCAAAATGCAATAAAAAACAAGTTTTTATATAATTTAGTGTAATTGTGAATTACTTTAAGGTTATAGATATAAATTTTACGAAGGAATTCTTGTTTGTTAAAATTTTTGGGGGAAAATGAAAATGTCTAGGACTTAATTGCGAGGAAAACATGATTTTAGGAGTTTAATTGTGATGGAACATACATTTATTGAACTGATCATGAAAAAACAAAACATTTAAGGGACAACATGCACTTTTTACAGGAAAACAAAAGAAATAAAATTTTATTTACAACTATAGGGGTTCAAAAACAAAATGTCAGGACCTAGATGTAATGACCTAAGGACCTAAGTGCAACAATTAAAAAACTTAAGGACCTAAACTAAACTGTTGCCTTTCGAAGATCACCGACGTTCCAGTTTTTAGCACGAGGTCGGGCGAAGCGTTGGTGGTGGCACGGCAGCAGAGAGGCACGAGCGAGGCTTGGAAAAGCTGAAGGGAGGTGCGAGGAGGCTCCTTGGGGTGTTGGGCACGGTTGGGGTTGCCTGAGGTGCTCCTCTTGTCTCGGGCTCCGGTGAGGTGGTCAATCAGTGTCAAGGAAGATGACGGCGTGGTGGCTATGATGGTTTGGTGGCGAAGAGGCACAAACAAGGACTAGAGAAACATCGGAGGACCATGGGGAATCTCCTAGGAGCTGTGGGTGAAGCTAGGGCTAGCTGAGGAGCTCCACCCATCTCAAGCGCTGACGATGGGTGCGGGTGAGCTTGGGGTGGTGTTGTAGAGGCTAAGGCGGTCGAGTAGAGTCCTGGGACCCATTGGTGAGCCATGGCGAGGCTTCTGGAGGTGGCGATTCAGTGGTGGTGAGGCAGAATGGTTTCACCAACTAGATGGGTTACTCGATGGAGGGAGGTGGCTGTAGGGTGATGGTAGTGTTCCTCTTGCCACAGTAGGCAAGGGGATTCCTTCCTGAGCGATTGGAGGCTCGGGAAGAAGGAGGAGGAGGATGGGGGAGAGGCACCAGTGTCCCGCCCATCTGAGAGGCCACAGGCCTTGTTGGAGGTGGTGAACCCACCATAGGAGAAGAAGAAGACGATGTATAGGGGGGAATAACCTTGACGATATGCACCCAGAAAACTCAAATGGACTCGACAGATAGCAAGAAGAATATTCATGCCTAAATAGGGGGAGAATTACCTTGATGATGGTCAGACTATCTCTCCTGACGTGTGGCCGATGGTGGCGTTCTCTGGATGTGGCTATTGTGTGACGGAGGTGTAGTGATTTTAGGGTTGCCAATGGATGAAAAGGCGGTGAATCAGGATTTTCGGAGGTGGAATTCTTTGGGATTCAGCAAGATTTTCCTTTTGTCGGCGGTGGATCTTCTTATACGTCGATGTCGTCCTCCGGTGCCGTCGATCCTCCTATCTAGCGGAAGAGGAGTGTTGGATCCACGCATGAGCTGGAGAGCTGTTAAAGCTCCACCAGAGATCACACATAGAATGATGTTGATGGACAAATCAGCACCGACGATCTCAATGGCTACCAACGGAGTGGAAGATGGCTTCCCTAAATTATTTTTTGCCCAACCGTAAGTTTTTGATTGAAATGGTGTGGGCTTTTAAATGGGCCGTGGAGGTGGGCTTTGAGGTTTTTAAGGGTTTAGGTTTTGATTAGGTTTTTGTAATTTTAATTAGGGGTTTTGGATTTTATTATTTTAAATTGATTAAGGCTTTTATTTGATGGCTTAGATTTAATTAAGTGGCTTAATTTAGTTTTAATTGGATTAGATTTAGCTTTAATGGGTTCAAATGGATTAAGGGTTTAGGTTTAAGTTTTAAATTTGATTAATCAAGGATTAATCCAAATTTTGATTTAATTGATTTTTTTACTTGATTTAATTAACTATTTAATTCAGATTTTGATTTAATTGGTTTTTTAATTGATTTGATTAAGGATTTAATTCAGATTTTGATTTAATTAGTTTTTTTTCTTGATTTGGTTCAGATTTTGATTTAATTGGTTTTTTACTTGATTTAATTCAGATTTTGATCTAATTGGCTTTTTACATGATTTGATTAAGGATTTAAATCAGATTTTGATTTAATTAGTTTTTTTACTTGATTTTGGTTTGGTTTAAATGTTTTAGCTTAATTAATTTGGGTTTCAATAATTTAAGTGAGTCTCATTTTAATTTGGATTTTAGTTAAGGGTTTTTGCTTTGATTGGGTCAGAGTGGGATTGTGTGTGCCTAAATGGGCTTTCAATGGCCTAAGTGGTTTAGGTTGAGTTAGAGTTTTGTGTTTGGTGGTCGTAACCAGAGCATCTTTTCCAAGGAGTCTGCCACCATGTGACTGCAAAATCGAGGTATTTACAGATGCCCCTCCCTGAGCGAGGTCGAGGGAACAAAGACCGATGCTCAGGGTTGAAAAGACACCCCGACTAAGTCTATGGGAGAGTGGAATTTATTGTGGGGTCATGAACTAGCTTGAGTATGTTAACTCTGTCATAGCTAATGACTTTGAATCAAGTAAAATCAAGTATGTTTTTAAAGAAATCATGGAAAAACTGGAAAACATGTTATCAATCTTTAGTCATGTGATTTAGGATGCCTCGAGGTTTCCTTTCCTTAATTAACTCTTGGAAATGCAAAATTGGGAAATTTACAACAAACAGCACAAAAGCTCCCAATTTGACAAAAAGGAGTCGTAATTGTGGATGTGGTTTTTGAAGGGTGTTGAGAATTTTCCGACGTTTCCACTGATGTTGACACCTTTTGTTGTGATTGTAGACACCCCGATTTTGAGGTGGCTCATAGGTAAACTATCTGAAGATGTTGCTTTGGATGCGGTCAGTCCAACCACTTTTGAGTCCTATTTGACATTTTAACCAGCCAAAGATCATTGCACAAACCGACCACATGCCTGTAGCAAGCCCGTGGCCCAATTAGCAATTCAGGCAGCTAGTGGAGAGCACCAATGTGGAGCACTAGTTTGGAGCATCAAGTAGGAACACTACAGTGGCGCACCAAGCTAGAGCACCACAGTGGCGCACCATGCTGGCGCACCAAGTTGGTGCACAACCACTTTTCAGGGTGCTGCCTGCTGGCTTTCCATCTTCCGTGCTTGTAACCCTCGCCTACGGATATTCCTTACGAATCTAAGCAAGGCTGTTGGTTTTTGAGACTATTTACATCCCATGGAGTTACCTTGTTGCGACTCTTTAAAAGGACTTCTATCAGCAACCTTTTCTCTCTCTTGACTGAGCTACCTACCATCTCTTAACGAGTCACCCACTCCAGCAACCTACACCTCAATTCCCAAAGCACTTTCTCGCATCCCAGAGCACTCCCAGCTGAATCCAAGGCAATAAGGAAGAGATACCTTGAGCCATCCAAGGAGGAGACACCCCAGGCAAGGTAAGGCCCTTTACCTATCTCCACTTAGGTTTTTTAGATCATATCCGAAATAAAGCATGCAACCAAACTGATATATGGTTTATATAGCAATGTTCTCTCTTGCCTTTTGTGATATTTTTGATGCTCCTTCATATATGCTTATTGCTTCTATGTCATAATGATCTCTGCACTATATGGTTCCATTTTAACAATGAATCTTGATCCAATGTAGTCACTAGCTATGGAATGAACTGTAAATCATCCTTTCTACATGTTTATCATTTTTGCATGATCATTAAGCCAAATAAATCACTGTACAACCCAAAAAATCCATCAATAGTAGCTACAGCCCTTGTAATCCATGAATATGCATTACTTGAGGACAGAACGATTAAAGTGTTTTAATGCTTGATTAGTTATCATATTTAAGTTCTCTGGCATTTGGGTTAATGGTTTGGGTGGTCAGTAACCTAGTTGGTGTCATACATCTGGCCCAGGCTCTGAAGTCAGACCATAGTCTGAAACAAAGTATCTGGGGTGCACCAACCTGGCGCACCAGATGGGCGCACTACCATGGCGCACCAGGCTGGTGCACCAGCCTGGTTACATGGTGCAAGCAGCGAACTTTGCATCATGATCTGCATGCTATTCTGATTGTCTTGGACTCTGATTTTCATGATGTTTTATCCCTTATATGTCATGTTGTTATGTGCATGACTTCAGCATGTGATAGTACTGTTTGTTTTAGTTTTGCATCTAGAATAGTCAGCTTGTTACTGGGGTCTAGTGAACTGGTTGCCTCATGGACACCTGTTTGAGGAGCTCTTATGCAGCAGTCCATGATCCATAACCGGATAGTATGGTTGAAACCCATTAGCTTTATTCAGAGTAGGGTTGTGTGGTCTTGTGTGAGGCATATAGCCCTTGAGCACAAGACCCATATCATGCTTTCTTGGG